>BMAW01005171.1:130827-158980 GCA_019974015.1 Nephila pilipes
TGTATCACCCTAAAAGGTGATTAACGAAAGGTGTTATGTTGATGAATAAAAAAAAAATTTTGCAAAAAAAAATGTTGTTTTCAATTTTAGACTCGGGAGTTATTGATCGATGTGTTACAGCCATCTTAAAATCTAATTGAATAGTCAACCATTTCAAAACTCGAAAGGAAATTACTTAAGATAAGGGAAACAAAATTTATTATCTACCAATTATATGCAACATCACTCTCTTTCTTGATTCCCTCTTCGATCAATTAATTCTTTTTTATGTTCAAGTATTAAAATCTTGTCTCACCAAATCACAGTGAATATATTTCAAGTTCAAGCACTTTTCAATTACAGCAGATATGACTTCTATTATTCTGACAAGGAGTGACTTCCAACTAATTTCAGTATAAACTAGGTTTACTAGTATTCACTCCAATCTATCAGCTTAACTTTATCCTCTACCTCCCTCTACTTCCAATTCTGTTTCGCTTACCTATCATTATATTTAATGGATTCATTACACTTTTTTTTTATCTTCCCTTATTTAACAGAATCACATTTCAGTGGGAGGGCAAGGAATTGTAATTGTATGCAATTCAAATTACTAAAACGTCTCCAAGATTATTGAAGATAATATATTGATTAGCCCAACATCACAATTTCAAATCACACAATTTTTTAAAATAATCTTACACTATCACCCTGCACTTCCATAAGTATGCTCTAATTATATAACACTTTCTTTTGGGAAAAGACGCTTAAAATAAGTTGTATTTAAAAATAAATTGACTTTAAAATGATACATACAATAAAATGTATTAAAATTATTGATTTTCTACCTGTATTGTATGGTAGTTTCTCAAAAATAACTATATTAGGAATGATTAGTATTGTTAACTTTCCTACTTAGAGCCTGCCTATAGAGGGCGTTCATTTGTAAAGGGAGAGAGTGTGATGTCACACGATCCCCTCAGACGAGACCTGACCGAATCTCCGAGAGGTGCTGTTGTAAACGAGCGGTAGCAAGTAATGAAATAAATATTGTTGTTGTTATACAACCCGATGTGTTTTTTGTCTAAGGACAACCGTGAACTGAAATCTGAGGTGATGATGATTAGTAGTTAGTTTTAGTAGATAGTTATTATTGTAGTATTATAACATTCAGAAGTGGGATGTGTGTTGAAGCCCACGGTCAGACTGACATTTCTCTGAGAGAACTGTAAAAAAAAAAAAAGTACGTTGTAGGACTCTAACCTAACGGAACTGTGAAAGAAAATGTGCTAAGAAGTGATTTATTTTGAAGTGTATCGAGTTAGAGTTAAATATGTCGTTCCTCTCAAAAGGACGTAAAAGTGATTTAATCGAGCTTGCGCTTGAATTTGACGAAATTGTCCCTTCGGATGCTACCTATGTGGCAATAAGGGACATCATCATAAGAAACCAATTCTATGAAGAAGTTTTCGCGAGAGGATGTCTCGAGAGGATAATTGAAGATAGGATTGAAAAAGAACAAAGGTTAGAAAGGGAGAGGATTGAAAAAGAACAAAGGTTAGACAGAGATAAGGAAATGCAATTTGAACTAGAAAAATTAAGATTAGAAAAATTAATAATTGAAAACAATAGAAGAAAACAAAGAAAAATCCAAGAGTACTATGAAAAACGATTTCAGCCTCAGCAGGAAAAGTTTGAATCTGAATTGAAAGAAAGGGACGAGAGGTTTACCGAAATTCAGAAGGAGAATGAAAAATTACCCGAAGCTATAGGGTTACAGGATACCAATATTGAAGAAAAAGTGCTTGTTGATGGAAGACGACTTCAGTCTCAACAGGAAAAGTTTGATTCTGAACCGAAGAATAAAGAACAGAAATTATCTAGAATCCAGGAACATAATGAAAAGTTAACGCAAGCCATACGGGAACAAAATGTCGTTAACAGAGGAAAAGAAGAAGCGTTATTAGCACCAGCGATGCTACCGAATGATAAAGAAGTGCAACGGAAAATACAGAAAGGAAATAAAGAGAACGGAAAAAGAAGACAGCAACGATGTCAAGAAGCATTCACACGTTTAGAAGGACAAAAATTAACTAGAGCTCAGAAAGCCAATGAGAAAATTTTAAAGGATGATACAGGAGAAAATATTCCCATTGATGGAAAGAAGGAAGCAGAGTTCTTCAAAACAGGCCCCATACTAAATCCGATACAGTTGGGAAAAGCTAAAGTTTTGCGACAGACAATTAAGCGGACAGGACGAGGGGTTAGCCAGTTTCCCCTCCGCAGAAAAAAGATACAATTTAAAATGAAGGGAGCGATTTCAACGCAAAGGAAGAAAAACAATAAAGGAACCCGCAACATTTCCCCGTACCGTGAAAGAGTCACCAAGAAACATGTTTTGGAGACAAACATCGCATTTAGAAAAAGTTCGTACAGACAGGACTTTCAGCAAAAAATAAAGAAAAGAGATATCGAACTCCAGAGGAGAGGGTCCCCCTCTCAAAAGCGAAAGGAAGCACCGTTTGACCCAGGGGGTGTCTAGCAGTACTTCACTGAGGACTGAGTCTCCGTTCCCCCTTTAGTAACAAGAGATCAGGGACACCTGCAAAGTTACGCAGCTGAAGAAAAAAAAAAAAAGGAGAGAAAGCAGAGGGCAAAAAGAGGACCACAAGTTCGTTGACCAAGAGGGACGGTCATTACCAAGTGTGGGAAATTTTGAAGGCTGTATAAACGCCAGGAATCAGACCCTACTCCCCGAAACCGACAGTGAGAGAAAACTCCCGCCCCCCACTTCTTCAACCAGAGGTTACCGAGCAATGGACATTTACTGACAAAGAAGAGACAAAATTTTAAGGAGGAATCAGGTCAGTGCACTTCGGGAATGTGTTTGCCCCCTGCCCTTGGATTCCGAATGGGTGAGAGAATTTTTTTTTATTTCTTTTTAGAGGGGCTTTTGCTGTGACAAACAAGGGGACTATAAACTATTATTTTGCAAAGAACTTTTTTTAAAAACAAAAGGAAAACAATTATTTTGTATTAAGAATTAATTAACAGTTATTTCCTCATGGAACATTAGAATATTTTAAGGACTGAGTATTTAAGGAACTTTTAATTTGATTATCTTCGAAAAAAAAAAACTATTGATTGAATGTTATTTTTTTAAGATGTATTTGTTTATTTAGTTTTTGACAAGGATAAGTAATTTTAAATATATCAACGATGTTTTATTTTGATTTCATTATTTTGAAACAGAAATTATATGTTTTGTATAAGAATTTAAAGTTAATGAATGTGCTAGCTTTTAATGAGTGTTTATGGATTAAACGGTTTGAATCTTAAGTGTGCCAACAAAAGTTTTTATGTTTATGTGATCTTTTATGATGAGAAGAATAATTGATATTTCAAGGTAATATGCTCAACGAATTTTATTTTGTAATGATGTAGGAATGTTTTATTATATTTTGTATTGATTAGGATTATAATTTTGTGAATATTTAGGAATATAATTTTGTACGGATTTCTTTAGGAATGTGCTTTTGTAAGGATATAAGAATGTGATTTTGTAATGATTTAGGAATGATCTTTTTGTAAGAATTCTTAGACTTGTGTTTTGATGATTGTGTTATGTTAAAGAATTTCTTTGTTTCATGTGTGCACCTTTTTGAGTCTATAAGAGTTAAGCATATTCTATGAAAATGAGAATATCGAAAGGAGAATTAATATTTTAAATGTGTAAAAAATTAAAAAAAAAGGAGGAAGAAGAAAAATTAATATTTACAACTGTATGAATTAACCTTTATGAGGATACAGATATTCGATGTTTTGAAGTATGAAAATAGTAATTTGTTAGATATGAGTACTTTTTAAATTTGTTTATGTGGTAATCGATACTTGAAATTATATTTGATAAGAAAAAATGTGTATGAGTTCAATATTTTGAAATATGAATTTTGTGTTGATATCTCGATATGAATATATGAATGTGTTTATGTAATTTTTTTTAAAAAAAAAGAGAGGTGATGTGTATGTAAGCACGCTAAAAGATGTTGAGAAGTAGTATTTTAAAGTGTTTTGGTAATTTTAGTATTTTGTTATGAAAGAGAAATAATATTTGAACTGTATGATAACTAAGATTTTCTTTATATGTGCGTTGTGGAATGAAAGATAATTTGTTGTGAAATGTAGATATAAGAGTGATTATGTAAAATGATTTGTGCATGATTATTGATATTTTATCTGTATACGGTAATTGATATTTGCTATTTTAGGTAATTGAGGAATTTGAGTATATTGATGTTTGTGTACAATTATCGATATTTGCTATTTTAAGCATTTGAAGAATTTAAGTATTGATGTTTGTGTATAATTATTGATATTTGCTATTTTAAGCATTTGAAGAATTTTAGTATCGATGTTTGTGTATAGTTATTGATATTTCCCATTTTAGGCAATTGAGAAATTTAAACATTGATATTTTGTGTATGATAATTAATGGTTTTAAAGTGTATCAGTTATTAATGATTTTTGTGTTAATTGGAACTGCACAATTGGGACAATTGTATATCAGGATGGCCGAACTGTTAACTTTCCTACTTAGAGCCTGCCTATAGAGGGCGTTCATTTGTAAAGGGAGAGAGTGTGATGTCACACGATCCCCTCAGACGAGACCTGACCGAATCTCCGAGAGGAGCTGTTGTAAACGAGCGGTAGCAAGTAATGAAATAAATATTGTTGTTGTTATACAACCCGATGTGTTTTTTGTCTAAGGACAACCGTGAACTGAAATCTGAGGTGATGATGATTAGTAGTTAGTTTTAGTAGATAGTTATTATTGTAGTATTATAACAGTATAGGGTATCACACAGTAGTATTTTTTTTATCCTATGCCCGTCTCCGACCTTTCAGTCGAGTCGACGAACGTTACAGTGAAGAACGATACAAGAAGTCAGCAAAAACGTTGTCAGTAACACTCAAAGAAGAAGAGTTAAAAGACTTAAAAACACTGAAGACGGCAGGATATAAATTGAGGTGTTCCTTGATCATGATCATGCTATGGTCGCAAAGAGGACAAATATCTGTGCTCGTGATTCCAATTCTATACTGGTGACTCTGTAAATAGTCATGGCCCTTAGCAAGTCTAAAGCATGCCACTCCAATTGCTCTTGATAAGAAACAAGAAATTCTTGATGACTTATTCAATAGGGATTTCCATTTTTCCCCAGAGGCCTTTTCACTCTATAGGCTAAGACAGTTAGATTTGAGAGAAGAGGATATAAATCTTTTTATATGTCGCATAGGCAGAGGAGGATTTGATTGTATCATTTGAGATCCATCTTTGGCCAACATATTTGCCAGCTCATTTCCATATATCCCGCAATGGTTTGGAATCCATTGCAGGACAAGGAGCTTCTTAGTATTCAATAGTTTGTCTAATAGACAAACTATTGAATATTAAGCATGCTTCAGTCCAATTGTATTGATCCAGTACAGTAGTATTGTCTGATTATCCTTTATTATTCTTCTGAAAGAGTCCATGATTATGACACAATTCGCATCCTAAAAAATCATCTTCATAACTTTTACGATTAGTGAAAGCATTTTCGCTTCCTTTGAAGCAGATTAATTGAAGGCAATCTATTGCTTTACTAGTTGGTTAATTTACGGATTATAATGACGAATCAATGTGCCATCGACGGGGACAAATCAATGTAATATGGCCACGAAAACTAGACAAGATAGCAATCAAAACAATGAAGTTGTATAGCATCTATATTCCTGGACTTTATCACATGAGTCGATATTTTATACGTCTGCGTATAGATCTGCTGACGCTTACATTAATGACATGTTCTGGCTTTCCTTCGCACCTGAATATTCTAGTTTTCAAGTTATAAATAACTGAATATTTTGTGCATCTTGATAGCTGGAGTTTCTAGATTTTGTTTCCAGAGATTTCAGTAGTTCCTGAACCGTCAACATATTTCGGTAGAACTTTCAGGAGATAAGATATTGTCGCCAATGAGAGGCAGATTGAGTTTTTACTTTCATCAATAATTCGTTCAACCCCGAATCTATCCCTCTGTAACAATTGTCTCCGATACCACCAGCCTCTTAAGGGGACTTAGTACCTTTGCACCTTCTAAAGTTCAATTTTTCAAATTTGATTTTTAAAAATAGTACTGAATGTTAGGAGCATTTTAAAACAAACCGCGTCAAAATCCGACAATTATTACGTCCTTTGCAACAAAAAATGTAAATGTCTAAAGTGGCTTGTTCTATGTAATGCAATGTAAACAAATCTCTTTTTCTCAGTTTGCTATGTTCACACTTTCCCACAGGATTAAAAAAAATCTTTTGCATGCAGAGCTTTAAAATTTTACATGAGTGTTGTACTTGTAAATCTTTATTCTGTGAACCTCAATTTTGTTAATAGGATGATTAAATTTTATTTTATAATGTGATACATGATAAAAAAGTTACTAAATACAAACTTGATAACTTTTTTAATTTTTCAATTTTTTTAATGTAAGGTAAATATAAAATTTGAGGTTTAGAGAATAAGGTCATTATTAAGCTTTAATTTGGTATAATAATTATGGTTCTACTGTACATCTTTCAAAAGTTATCTTGTGGGTAACTTAAGGTAAGCTAATTTATTTTTCAAATTTTTGTGCGTATATTTCATGTTGTATAAGAAAATATATTAATTTAATGGCAAAACTTGACCCAATATTTTAAACTATTAACTTTATTACACAAACTGACAAAGTTTCATACTGAAATGAGCAAAAATTGTTGTTTTATGAAGAATTGAAAAAAGGTTGTCAAAATGTTCCACTTTTGATTTCGTAAGGTACTAAGTCCCCTTAACTGATCCACAAATAGCTGTACATGCAAAAGAATTACATACTCAGTACATACTTTAATTCTCAGTACATACTTAAAGTATGTAATTAATTACATACTTTAATTCTCCTTCAAATGTTACAGTTGCTTCTGATAAATTTGGTGCTAAGAAGACAATGAAGCTCTCATTGTCTGGAAAAAAACTAAGAAAATTCTTATTTGGATGAGAAAAGCATCATTCACATGGACTGTTTAAGGAAATGAAAATCAACCATTATACAATACTAAAATGAATTAACCAATCCAATGTTGTGTTCTTAATAGCCCCTTTGCCATTTTTATAACGGGTTCTCAAAACCTGATTCAAGTTGAGAAACTAACACGAAAGGAAGCTACCCCATTGGTTGGTTGCTAAAGTTAAGCCACACCCCGTACCTCACATTGATCAAAAACTTAAAATGTCTCCGCTACTCTTTCATTGTATAATTCTTTTTTCTGATAAAATAATTAAAATTTTATGTTACAACTTAATTCTGAATTTATTTTTAAATTTCAGATTATAATCTGTTAACTACTATTTTTTTTCAAATTTTAACTTAACAATTTTAATGCCGAGAGAGTGAGTGAGTGAATGTGAAGTTTAATAACGCAAGGCTGTGCTGCACCAAAGAAGACATAATTGTGGTCTAGACATTTGAATAAAAATAAAAAAAAAAAAAAAAGGTTGACAAGAGGGATGGTTGAAAATAGAGAAGGATCAGAAGGGTGTACCTGGGCTCTTCACCCATGTTTACCAAGGACAGTAAACGGTACGGGGTAGAAAACCATCATTGGAATACCTCGTGGTTATAATGACCGTACCTATCTAATCATGGCAAGCCCCTGAAGTCCCTTAATAAGGTGCCCAGCTATAACTTCTGGTTATCCATTTTATCCGCCTCTTACGACGACATGCATGAGCTACAGAAGGAATATACATTCACACCCGGTTTCCACACGGGTGTATGGAACGCCGTAGTTAAACTGTTTAATTTTTTGCAAGGTATAGATCATGTTTGTCTAAAGTGCGGCCCAAAAGTCTTCAAAATGCGGTCCAAACGTAAATTATGAAAATATTTAAATTTACACATTTAGTTGAAAAGTCTTTAAAAAGTAATTATACTAATTTAAAATTTTTTTCATTAGCCACGTTTGAAAGCACTGACGCTTCTGATGAGGCACAATTGTTAATTTTTATAAGAGGAATCTTTGAACATTATAATATCACAGAAGAAATGGTTGTTTTAGTATCGTTAAAAGACACAACCAGGTCTGTAGATTTATTTGATGAAAAGGTTTTCCTTATCTGTGAAAAATTTATCAGCTATCAAAACCGATGGAGCCCCTGCCATGGTTGGTAAATATGGAGGACTCGTTAAAATAATTAATAATGCAGCCTTCGCTGCCGGCAATACGATCAAGATGGCATATCATGGTAATTTATGTGGAAAAATTTTAAAAATGGAAAGTATATTAAGCGTTGTTATAAAAACCATTCGCTTTATAAGAGCAAAAGGACTTAATCATAGACAATTTGAAGAGTTTCTTAAAGTAATGGGCACTGAATTTTTCTGCTGTTATTTATTATACAGAATTAAGATGGCTCAGTAAGAGGAAAATTCTCGAAAGATTTTACGATTTGAGAACTGAAATAAAAATATTTATGGAAACAAAAGGGAAACCTGTGAATGAATTTGAGAATGAAGATTGGATTTTATATTTAGCTTTTTAGTAGACTTAAGAGAACATTAGAATGATTTAAATTTGAGACTTCAAGGAAAAAAATCAATTTATTAATAATATTTTCCAAACAATTACAGCGTTTGAAAGAAAATTGAAATTTTGGCACAATCAAATAAAAGTAAAAGATTTGACACATTTCAGAACTTTGGCTGCACATAAACCTGTAAGTTGCACAAAATATGAAAAATTTGCTGCTTTAATTATTAGTTTAATTCAAGAGTTTGAAAGTAGATTTCAAGATTTTCGAAAAAAATTAAAAGTATTTCAACATATTTTCAACCCCATTTTCTCTAGAAATCAATAAATTACCTTCAAATCTATGAATGGAATGCATTGAACTGCAAAGTGACATTGAACTGAAAGAAATTTTTGGGAATGTTTCTTTACTGTAGTTTTATAAAAATTAACTACCCCACGATAAATATCCTATTTTTCACAATTATGCTTTATTAATGTCTTCAGCTTTTGGCAGTATTTATATTTGTGAACAATTATTTTCTAGAATGAAGCTTACAAAAAAATAGGACAAATATCACTGACAAACATCTTGAAAATGCAGTAAGAATTGCTAGCTCGACTATTGAACCCGATATCGATTTGCTTGTTCAACAAAAGCACATTCATCCATCTCAATAATTCGAATTTTTCCATCTTAATGAAATGCAAACTAAATGAAACGACACTTTTACAAATTTAAAATAAATACGTATTTATACATATCTAAATCAAATTTAAAAAAATTATAATAAAAAGAAGTTAATTTATTTTAATAAAACTACATTAAATGTGTAGATACTACAGATAAGTAATCTTTATGAACTTAATTTTTATTTCAATTTGTTGAAAAAATATTGTAGGTGTGGCCCAGAAAAAATTTTTTTTTGCAATGTGGCCCTCAAACGTTCATTGTTTAGACACCCATGATATAGATATTAAAAACTAGAAGCCTTATGTGCTCTAGATAAAAATCGGCAACCTTCATAAAACAGGTACTTTTTGAACCGTTTTCTTAATCTATATTACTTTTGACACTGTTAAACATTTTTATAAATAATATAATATTTTATTATTAACTATATTCTAAATACAAGTATAACAATTTATTGTGGTAGATATTATATTTTCTTTACATTTATTAAAAGTATGGGCAACATATTCGGAAACAATGTATTAAAACTATATTCCACC
This sequence comes from Nephila pilipes, assembly GCA_019974015.1. Taxonomy (NCBI): domain Eukaryota; kingdom Metazoa; phylum Arthropoda; class Arachnida; order Araneae; family Nephilidae; genus Nephila; species Nephila pilipes. The sequence goes on from BMAW01005171.1 coordinate 140,623, forward strand.
CCATCGAATATTTTCAAGTACTTTACTAACTATAATCAACCACTCATTATCATTCACGTACACGCATACTAACAGGATACTTAACTACGTATAATAAAGCAACCATTATCGCTATCAGGTGCTTCTTTTTTTAATTATTCAAAAGACTTTAAAAACTTTATAATCCATTATCGGAAACCGATCTATGCAAAACCCAAAGTGTTAAACATAAAAAAAATTATAAATAAAAATATCTTCTTCCGATTATATTAAACATCCCGTTTTTCATCACTTTAAGTGTTTAATTACTGAACCAGAGTAAAAAAGTACGTAAAAAGTGTAAAGAGGAAAAAAGTATTTATGAATAGATTTGGTAGATAGCGAGTAAAAATAAGATATAAAACTCTTCTTAAAAAGGATAAAAGATGTAAGTTTAATCTTCATGCTTGGATGCATTTTAATTCAAAATCCACGTGAGGAATAATTGTTCGGTAAAACAGAAAAATTCTGGAATTTAAATACATGTGCTTTGTTTATAAAAATGGAAGTTTGTTCTTTTAACAGGTTGTTTATCATAGGAAAGTAATTATGATACCAATAAAATTTTAAGTAAAGTATTTGTCGTTTTTTTTTTTTATTTAAATAGTGGTATTTACATTTGGAAAAATGTTTGGAAGTAATTATGCTTCATAATATTTATTTATTTATTTTTAGAAATGCATTTAATCAAATAGTTGAATTCCGGACAGAAATATGTTGTTTCGATCATAAGATAATTAAAGTAAACTTTTAAAGAATCTATATTTCCGACAGTTTATGGTGAAAATTCAAATTGTTTTCCAAAACTTTTCGTTGCCAGTACGTTTGGTTCTATGAAAACTTTCCTCTGATAACCAAGACATCACAAGAACTTTTGATAGAACTGTCTTTACTTCTGAAATATATTCTTATACTTCATTACATGAAACTTACCTGATTCAGATTTTTTAAAAATAAATATGTATTCATTATATTTAAACGAATATTGAGAATTTTTCTTTGGGAAATTTTTCCTACCTGTTTATTTAAAATAAATTATTCAGTAAGATTTCTCTTCATGTTAGTACACATTGGTATCGCACATTTGGGAATAAAAAAAGGTGGCAATTACTAAATCTTTTATACAATGTACCCTTTAAATAGAGGTGCAAATTGCGACGGGAGATAGTGTGCATTATTTGAATTGAGAATTGCCTAGCAATTCATGATTGGAAACGGCATGGGAAAGTGGTAATACAGTTAAAGAAATGAAAAGACATAAATGAGAGATTATCAAAACCATGCATAAGAATCATATTCTCAGTACGTAAAATTACTTATCTACCAACTACTATAATAACAGATATATATATATATATATATATATATATATATATATATATATATATAAATAAAGAAAACAATTGTCAGTTAATGAATGATTATTTTAATTTGAAGAAATTAATTATTTTATTAAGAAAATTATCATCTAACGAGGAATTATTATCTTAAATTGATGAAATTAATTTATTATTGAGAAATATTATCCTCTGTCTATGAAAGACTGTTTAAAGTTTGTGAAACTAATTATTTTATTAAGAAAATTAAAAATAATTCTGGTTGTAATAAGTTGCTTTTTATAACTGTATGAGAACTCTTCAAAATAGTTCAAGTTTCGATGAAAAGTAGAGGACATGCAATCGGGGATGTTTCCTTTTTATTCTTTTCACTCAAGTATTACGAAGTCTTACGAAAAATATGAAAATAATATAACATTTTTTAATTTAAATTATAACACAAAACATAAAGAAATAGAAATAATTTTAGTGATGAAAGTTGAAGTTAATAACTCTTTAACTAAAGGAATTTATTTATTCTAATTTTTTAATTAATTAATTTTAAGAATGGAAAAATGCTTCAAATTGAAACTGAAATCATTTTTAACCAAAAATAATCCTGTGGATAAAAATATTAAAAATTAAAAATCTTCGAAACAGAAATATTTTATTATTTTTCAACGTTTGTATTCAAGTAAAATATCCTTTATGCAGTCTCTAGAAACGAGACTTAAAGAGACTTAAAGCTGACAAATCTGTTATTTTTCAGCAATTAAAGATTCAAAAAACAAAATAGAACTCTAAGCCATTTCTTACCACTTTACCAAACTAATTTTACAAAACTCTACACTCGAAAACATGTTCACAACGATTCGTATTTCAAGACTGCACTTAACAGAAAGACTGTACTTATCAACTTAAGGTGAAGGCAACATCCTCTCTTTATTCGTGTTCTCCAGGGACGCCGTTAGATGGCGTTGGGTGTATTCTTCGCCCATCTCGGAGTCTCCTATTACAGAGACTGCAATTAGTTGCCGTGATTCTGGCCAATTGATTATTTGGTTTTTGTCTCCGGAAAAGACGTGATTGTCCGTCATTCATGTCCAGTTGTTGTTTATTGGGCCATAAAAAGAATGGAATAGAACAGAACAGTGTACCGTAGAAAGTGAAGTGACCGTTTGAAGTCAATTATTTTAATTGATATGATTCACAATTGATGAGGGGAAAGAAGTAGAAAATTACATATATGATACATTTTGATTTTTTTAATTACATACGTAGAGAATTTTTTATATTATATATTTTTTTAAATTTTTTGATTAAGAAATAATATTGTTGGGAATTAATCTTTCTGATAACTATTTATACTGTTCGGAATTAGTAGTATATTGAGGATTATACATATTTTTTAGGAATTTTTTAAGGCATAACATTGTTGAGAATTAAGAATTCTGCGGGAACTCTAATACAAATAAATAAAGTTCGAAAGTACTGGTTTTAAGAACTATTTTAGGATTATATATATTTAAGGAATTTTCTAAGAAATATTGTTTAGAATTAAAAAAAATTGTATGGGGTACATTTTTGTCTAGTTTTGAATTCCTGGTATTGTATAGACTTTAATTGCTTTAGGATTATGTACATTTTTTTAGAATTCTTGTTATGAAATAATTTGGCTTAGAATTAAAAGCTCTGAGGAGGATAATTTAATATTGTTCGAAAATAGTGAATTTGAGAGCTATTTTAGTGTTATATGCTTTTTTTAGAAGTTTTCTAAGATATAATATTGTTAAGAATAAATAACTCTGCATGGTGCAATTTTGTATTCTTTTGAAATATAAGTTAAGGTATGCCTTTAACCCGATATCACCATTTTTAGGTAAATTTTCGAAAGTTTCTATATTACTTTTTATTAAAGCTCAAATATTTCAGATTTTAAATTGGTTTGCCTTTGTTTCTAGGACAGTTAGTTAATGCATTAATGTAAGTATATAACTTTTTTAGAAAACATTGAAACCTTTATTTGCATTTTTCTGTAAAACTGCGATTTTAATTTTTTTCTGATTACGAAAAATCTCATTTCTTAAAAATATTTCATACATTCAAATGAAATTTTACTACAATGATCTGCTCAAAGCTTTTAAGTATATAACTATTTATTTTGGAATTACTTTTATTTAAAATGAGTGATATAGTTTTTTATAAAATCATGTTGTGCTTACAAATTTTGGTATAGCTCAGTAAATTTAAGACATAACTGCATTTTTTTCTGCTTCACAACACATATGTATATTAAACGTATTATTGAATCAAAAAGTGAAATATATTGATTAGAATTGGTTATATGAACTTTAGCGTAGATGTCAATTTTTACTAAATTTTAAACAAATATGGCCAAAATTTGAAAAATAAAAAATAGTTTTTAAAAATGACTTTCGAATTTACAATTTTATAAAACCATCGTAACTAAAAACACAAGCATTTCACAAAAAGTTCTTTTTTCTTCTTTCTTTTTTCCCTCTTTTCTTTCCTTTTTTTATCTTCTTTTCTTTTAATTTTTTTTTTTTTTTTTTTGAGGAAAAGTGCTCCGTAGGTAGACACATACCTTTAGTAGATACATATATATAATTATTTTTTAGAGTTACATATATTTCAACATTATTGTAGAGAATTGATTTTTTTAGAATTAATTCGGTTGGGTATAGTTTAATATCGTTTACAAGTAGTATTTTGAGAAATATTTTATGATTATATATTCTTTTAAATATTGTGTTAACTAATTATATTGTTGAGAATGAATAACCCTGCATGGTACAGGTTTAAATTTATCGGAAGTAATAGTATTGATAACTATTGTAGAGTTACATAATTTTATAAATCTTTTTGAGAAATATAATTTTGTTCAGAATTAATTACATTAGAGGTACAATTTCATAATATTTGGAAATAATACTATCGAGAGATATTTATATATTATTTTCTTCAGGATTTGTGTTAAAAATAATATTGTTGAAAATTAATAACTCTGTGGGAACGCTTTTGTATTTTTCGTTGTAGTAGTATTGAGAAATGGCAAATTGTCTTAGGATGTACAAATTATTATATTTCCCCTAATAGTATAGTTGCATATTAAGTACTCTGAAGTATAATTTTGTAGGATAAATAAATGCGATGTAATTTTCAATGTGCAGCAAGCATTCCTGATTTTACTCTTTGTTTTTGATTTGAGACAGCCGTCACCTATTGTAAAAATTCCAAAATAAGCTAAAACACAATACATTCGAGAAAATTCGATTTTTTTTTTTCGTTTTTGTGTATCAAATATCATCATATAATTTTTTAGTTTTGTCGTCATTATACGTTCTAATTATTTTTAAGACTCGTAATTTGTAAGAAAACAATAAACCATTTTGATAAATGCAAATCTATTGCAAGCCAAATTTGCAATTCTTCAGTAACAATTAACAAAGAGAAGTTGTGTAGTACGCACGAATATTTATTTTCTGTTTATTTTCAATTCACGAAAAGAAGCTATGAGGATCATTTGGATATTTTTATTTTCCGTCCAAGTGTACAAACACTTGGTTGAAAAATAAATATGCGAAGGTCCTATAATCTATTTTATTAATGACGAACGCGGTTTCGATATACACAAGGCGTTTCGAAACTCATGAGAAAAAATTTAAAGGTTGATATAAAACATTTAAATTAGCAACTGTATAGTTTTTTTACTGTATAGCTTATTATAAATATTAACTTAAATCCCTAACTCTTTATGTAATTTTACCTTTGTACAGAGTTGCTCAAAATGGCTAGATCATTTCAAATTTGAAAAACTTTCTTTTGTTAATTAATTTACTATTTTTAATTTCAGATTATTAAAGAGTGTTCCTTAGAAATTAGATGTGAGGAAATTCATGAATGAAAAACGTGTTAAAATTATCAAAATTGAAAAGAGGTATAAAACGCAGTAACCGTCAATTGAAAAATGTTTTGAGAAATGTTAGAGAATTTCTTGCGTACTGCATTTCTCAGCACATCAGAGGTACGCTATTAGTTGGTTGGCGCAGTTGGTCAATACAGCTGGCCGGAAAATTCAACTCTTTAAGCAAAGTTTGGGTTGAAAGAGTAATTTCCAGTAACTCTAAAATTGAACGGCCGCTATGCTCACCTGACTTAATTCCTATGGTTCAGACTTCCTTTCATTTCAACCTGCGTAAAAAACTTGCAGAAATACGTACATAAACATTACAACAAGTGAATTGACTCCATAGAATGAGCGCATTTGTAAAAGGAGAACAAAATGATGGTTGTTTAAAAGATATAACCTTAAAAAAAAATTTAAAATGTATTTCCAATCTTCCGTTTTCTATTTATAGTGGGAAAAATATGAATTATTAAAAGAATATTAAAGTTATTTCATTTTAAAATGGTCTAATTGCTTTTTAGCTGTCTTCTTTGTGAAAGTTTGGTAGCAGTATAAATTGATACTACAAACTAAATATTGCTATAATAAAGAATATCCTTTTCTACAAATTTGTGAATCAAATTATTCTCCCTACCATTGTAAAGTAGTATATGAAATAATATATTTTCCTCAACACTGATGTTAAGTAGCATTTAGCCTTATACGTCTAGGTATTGAAGTAGTAGACAATTTTACACTTTTCCATATAGAAGTATATATTAGTAGAATATTATCTTATTCTTTAATTCAGCAATCGTTTATTCAATTCTGTGTAAAACAATTCATAAAACGATTTCCTTAAACGTAGCTACCGGTCGCGAAAAAATTTCTCTTTTCTTCATGAACATCTTCGAAAAAGGAGAATTATTCCTTCCTCATTTTAGGACGTGGGGGGGGTCGACAGCATCTTTATGGAGAAAACGGTTTTATTAATGAGCTGTAAGTGGAAACTGATTGATTGCACGTTTACAGTGGTTGCGCTACCTTGAGCAAATCTCTAGTGAAAGAGAGGAGTTACCAAATGAGCCATAAAGCTCCCTGTCAACATTCATTGTGCATTCGCAAAACTCCCCAATTATCTATCAGGATATTAAACCTTTTGAGTGGAAAAGAAATTTGGTAAAATGCGTTCGAAATGAACTTCAAAGCCTCGCATGAAGGAGAGAAAGTACGTTTGGATCCTTTATGGTGAGTTCATGACCGCACGGAATTATACGTTTATCGCGGTTTTTTTTTCTCGAGAAGGATAGGATTATACATTACCCTTGGAGGATTAATCTATGCTTAATTTAAATAGCAGACATTCTTTTTTCTGTGCTAAATTGTGTAGCAGACAAGATCGTCAATGTAGAACTAAACAGTTTCAACGCTATCTTATCTATACTGAGGACTACTTCAATCTACGAGGGCTATTCAGAAAGTAAGGAACGTTTCCGTCTGACGTCCCTAGGTGCTCGCCGATCACTTATATTTTGGTGTCTGAGTGCTCGGCATCTCAGTCGGCGTCCAGCCATCACAACGGGAACATTTCCATGCTGCCCTTTTTTTCGATATTCAAATTTAAAATGTGCCTTGCAATTGAAAATCCGCCAGTTGTGAGGTGGGGTCTGTGATACGGTTTTTGTTGGCAAAAAACCTAAAACCTATGGATATTTATCGGCAACTGTGTGAAGTGTACGGAAACAACGTAATGAATTAAAGTTCAATCCGGAAATGGTGCATTCAGTTTAAAAATGGCCAAACTAACGTTCACAATGAAGGGAAGAGTGGAAGCCCTAACATTATGACTGATGAACTGGTCACTAAAGTTGATGAAAAGATTCGTGAAAACCGCCGTTTCACGATAACGGAGCTTTCGCTTAGCTTTCCACAAGTTTCATGGACTTTGTTGTTTGAAATTGGTGGCAGAATTCTATGACGAAGGAATTTCAATGCTTGTCCACCGCTATGATAAGTGCCCCAATTTGTTTGGTGATTATGTAGAAAAGTAGAATTTTAGTCGCTCTTTCTGATGTATGTAATAATTTTTTTTTTCTGATACTCAGTTTCTTTTTAATTCCAAAACGTTCCTTACTTTCTGAATACTCCTCGTATGATTTCCCAATACCAAACAAAGCAAGATTAATGACTGTAATTTACAACATAAGAAACAATTTACATGCGGAGTAAATTTAATGTAGATATATTGGCGTTTTCTTAGCAACAAATAATATTTTGAGGAATATCGCTGTGCATTACGAGGAAAATAGCTTTCTGAAGCATTGTTGAATGTGCAAAAAAAAAAAAAGTTTTCAATCCAAAAATAATTTACACTCTTCTTTATTTTGTCAGAAAGTGAAACAAAATTATTGTGCAATTGAAAATAGTGACAAAATGTATCGTTTGGCTATTAGTATCGTAATAAACAGTTAAAACACTCAGTAAATTGTTTAAAAAAATAGTTTGCTTGATATATTCTTGAAGTGCGATAAATAGTAGAGTTTAAAAAATAATTGTTTGACATTTTTAAATGGATAAAAAATATTACCCTTTAGTTTGTCATCAATAGTACAAATTAAAAAAAAAAAAACTTTCAAGACATTTTGTTGAATGGGTAAGAAATATTATGTTACAATTACAATAAATTTCCTCTGAACTTCTAGTAATACAAACAACAAAAAAAATATTTTTCGTGATTTATTAGTAAATATATAATGAACAATGTAGCACAACAAACAACTCCGTGACATACTCTGATAAATAATATCATTCCATAAAACATTACGGCATACATAGCTGAATCGTGATAAGCAAAACAGCGTAAAAAGCAAGTCAATGATGTATTGTTGAATGTGAGATAAATAGTAATAAACCTTCCCAATATGTACTGTTGTATATATGATAAAGAAAAAGAAAAATTGATACTTGGAGTTAGTTGTATGACATAAGAGGTCAGACAATATTGTGTGGAATAGTATGGAAATATATACAACATTAAAATTTTTCCAGACATCCATTGAAATACCATACATATATATAACATGTCTTGCAGTTTTATGTATTTAATATGCTGCAAATAATTTTTGTAGAAGTATCTTAGAAATGTAATAGTATATAATAATGATAGCTGTAACAGCTGTAGAACGGCTTCAAAACTTCTTGTAGTTCTTTTTAAAATAGGGGCTAGAAATGTTGACCAAAGGCACGAAGACTGAACAAGGACTAAAAATGTGTCTTAGTATTTGTTTGAACCTTTTTTTTTTGTACCCATTCATCATCGTTTTATTTTAAATTTAAATAGAGGCAATTAGTTAATAAATGAATTAAAAATTACTTCATGTGGTAATTTTCTTCTCAATAAACCAGTCCTGGGATTATGGATAAATTTTGGCTTGGGAAGAAATTTCCTAATATGAAAATAAAAAACTTATTAAAAAAATTCATATATTTTATAAGTTTAATTTTTGCAGGAAAATCATGACAAATGTTTAAAATGGATGTGAATATAAACAATCATGTTCTTATAATTTACCGACACATTTTGAATTGAGAGAGTCATAAATTAAAAAATTACTTCATTTGGTAATTTACTTCTCAATATGTTATGAGTTTACGGATAAATTATTTTCCCTCTGAAAAAACTATTTCTTTTAAGAAAATAAAATTTATGAAAATTTGTCACATATTTTGAAAGTTTAAATTTTACCGGTGAAAGTTGGTACATGATTAAAATGGGTGTTAACAAGAATTATGTTTTTATAATATATCGACACATTTTTGGGTTTAGTATGAAAAATTAAAAAAGTACCTACCTCCTTCAGTAATTTTCTATTCAATAAATTATGAGTTTATGGATAAATTTTAACTTTAAAGAAATTTCCTGGTAAGAAAATGAAACTTATAAAAAAAATATCATGCATTTTATGTTTTGGTAAGAAAAATGCCACACATGATTAAAATAGCTGTTATTATTAATATGCTTACGTTAATATAAACAATTATGCTCTCGTAACCTGTTGACAAACTTTTAGAATTGAGTGTAAAAGAGAAATAACTGACATCAAGGTTGATTTTTATTTTATGGGACATTTATTACAAATTAGATTTTGATTTCATACAAATAACGTTTCCCAGACTGACGCAATAATTTATGTAAGAAAAATAATAAGACTGTTAATTTTGTGCTGAAGTATAGCTTAGTTTTTTTTTAACGTTGCACTAGAAGCAACACGAGGGCGATTGCCGACGGAACTCGTAATTTTAAACCTTTTTCAAGCGACGAGGACGACACCTGAGCTGGCACCCCTCTCCTAACTTCCACACCACGCCAATGGGAGGACTTCGGGCCCAACATATTTAACGTGCATCATCCACAGCTACACGGCGGGTCTTTAGTGGCCAAGGATCGAACCCGCAACTGAACGAAAGCAGCCGGCCACGAATCCGAAGCCATGAACACTAGGCTACCGCAGGCGTGCTGACATTGAATTAAAGCAATACTAGCACTGCTGACTATGAATCTAGCCATAAGTTTGTCACTCAAGGGACACATTATAACATGGACTCTATCGCGTTTTCCCCTTCAACAAACACTTTGGGGATATTTAATGAAATTAGTTGAATTGAAAATATCTCCCAAAAAATAAAACGTGTCTAAAGTAGAATAGATCTGAGTTACTGATGAGTTATGGGTAAAACTGAGGAGAAGTTTACATTAACAGTGAAGCGTTGAATATGAGAGATGGTAGTTTAGTTAGTGGTAGAGATAGTGAGCTGAAGTATCAATGTAAGACATTTGTTTCATACCTACGCTGGGTAAGGAGCTTCATAAATGGTCTCAGAGAGGATTTACAAAATGTCTAGGATTCAAGTGATTGTTTATTAACGTCATACTAGAAGCAGCACGACGGATATTTACGACGGAACTCATAATTTTGAGCCTCGGTCAAGTGATGAGGACGACAACCCATCTGGGGGCCCCTAATCGGTTGAACGGGAGGACTTTGAGCCTCAGTAGATTTAATATGCATCAGCCCCTTCTACATGGCAGGTCTTTAGTGGCTGTAATTAGAGCTCTAACCAACGATTCGACAAAAACCGTCGTTCGAGAGTCCCTCGACCATAACCACTAGACTACTGAGGCTCCGTCAAGGATTCAAATACTAAACTATAAATATTCTAAAGACACGAACGCAATTGAGAGAGAGCGAGAGAGAGAAAGATCAAAAAGGAGAATGAATTGTTTTGTTAAACGTTACATCAAGCTCGAGTGGAGATTTTTGCCACAGGTGAAATAAGTTTTGCATTAAATTTTGTTCATTCATAAATCTGAATGAAATGATTTGGTCAACCTCACTGTGTGGTTTTCTTTTCATTGGACTATTGATCCATAAATATTTGAATGACTAATTATGAATGCAAAAGTGAGTACTCACAGAGTGTTACAATCGAATCTGGAATTTCATTTCATTAATGCTATTTGAAATAAGTGTAATACGAGTACCATCCATTTTAGTAAGTTGTTGAATCTACTTAATGACTTGCAATATATATTTAGGGCCTTAAAGTGGTTTTTGCTAGAAATGTATCTTAATCCTATGAACTTCCTATCACAGTTACAACTAAATTATATCCATTTTCTTCTACCAAAAAAAAAAAAAAAAACTTAATAAGCGATTCGAGAAAAAAAATAGATTTCAGCGAATCCAATGTAATGGAAGCAGTGTCTAAAACATAAAAAAGGTACAAAGCGTGTTTGAAAAATATTCATACAATAATTTTTCATACGTAAACTAAGAAAGCAAGGAAAGAGTGTCTTTGTACAGGTTCGTAGGCGGTCCCAATGTGCATACCTGATTTTTGTTCCTGTCCATAGATGCTGTCAGACTTAGACAGATTGCTAATGATTGAGGAAGTGATAGGGAACATCAAAGATTTTTACTTTTCACAAGATTACAAAAACGCTAAGACAATGGCACTGCATTAGACTTCCACAAACTTGAAGCGGAAGTTATCCTCAAGAATTAACTGGCATTCAGACACAAAACTTTGTTCAAGGTTTTCTGACATTTTACCAAAAGTGGTGTTTCGACGAAGCTCAGAAACTTTTCCTCACTAATATTTGAGATAGCCTAGTGGTCATAGTCGCAGACTCGCAGCCGGTGATTTTCGTTAAGTCGTAGTTTTGAGCCTTGATTCCATTAAAACCCCTCGAAGTTGGCGGGCCTGACGGAAGTTAGATCTATTGCAGCACTAAGTCCTCTCGTCAGCGTAGTGTGGAATTAGGAGTGGGAGGTTCCAACTCAAATGTCTTCCTCACCACTTGATCGAGGCTCAAGAATACGAGCTCCGTCACCAATAGCTCTAGTATTGCTTCCAGTACGACATTAACAAAACTGATACCTAACCAAACCTCTTCCTCACTCACCAGTGGTCAGTCAGGAATTGACAGATTTTGCAGGTAGTAAAAAAAATTGAGTTCGTGCATTGGGGTTGCCTATGTAATTGCATCAAACTACGTCGCTCTAGTTTCATTTGCATACGCATAAAAATTACGATGTGGTAATTTTTTGAATGCGCTAAGTTTAAAGTTAATTTGAGTCAACAGCAATGTAGGGGATAAACTGAACGTATAATCCTCAAGATTCTTTAAAGCAAAGAAGGCTCTTTCCGGCAAAACTATAGCGTTCATTGCATTTTTTAAATCATTGCGTTGAATCCTTTTTAAACTAAAAAAAACTGGTGATCTTTTAATAAAACGATACAATACACTCAAAGTGAAGATTATCATATTCGCCTCCTAACTGTAGCTTATTGTATTGCATCTACTGCAAAAATTTCAGCATCTGTTAGCATCCCAGTGACACAGCGAACTGTAACGAATTGATTAATTGAGGGACAACTCCGATAAAGATACTCAACAGCATTCATGCCACCGACACGATATGACTGCCAAGCTAGAGCTCAAATTAGAATACATATTTGTTGTATTCTTGAAGGAGAGCTATATCTGGCTTGGTACCGGCGGTTACAGTATATAGATTAGGAAAAAGGACGGGTGAGTGCTTGGGAATGAAGGAGTAATAAGAATCGTAAGTACATACCACACATCAAATGACTCCGATCAGTAGTAGCAAATGATCCAGAACACTTAAATAATTACAACCTCAATATTTTTTTTATTTATGTATAGCATTAGATATAAAAATATCACTCATCCAAATGGATCAAAAAGGAAGTTAGTTCAAATATTTACAAAAATAGTTGCTAATAGATAACTGAAGAAACATAGCTCGTAATAAATAGTTATCAAGTAAATATAGAGCGTAGTGACAAAAAATAACTGTCGAATGATTTCGTAGACATCAATGCAAGCAAGATTCGAATATACGACAGAACGATGACTCAACTGGTTCGAGATGTTCTTTTACTCGTACAGGATGAACTCAGCCTGTCTCGGCCATCGACAGAGAAAAGGAAATTCGAACAGGTTCTGTCGAGTTTTCACGTTGAATAGTTAACGGATGACAGTATTCCGATCACCAAGGCTAACTTCTCTTTTCCTCTTCTGCTATGTTCTTCTGAGGACTACATGGGTATACATTCCAGTACCACAGGTGCGCATGTAGATAACTCGCAATTTGCATATCTGCACGTGCAGAAGTAGGCTATTCTACTATGTGTTATTCTAATGTGTGTCTTCTGCTATGTTCTTCTGAGGACTACATGGGTATACATCCCAGTACCACAGGTGCGCATGTAGATAACTCGCAATTTGCATATCTGCACGTGCAGAAGTAGGCTATTCTACTATGTGTTATTCTAATGTGTGTCTTCTGCTATGTTCTTCTGAGGACTACACGGGTATACATTCCAGTACCACAGGTGCGCATGTAGATAACTCGCAATTTGCATATCTGCACGTGCAGAAGTAGGCTATTCTGATATGTGTTATTCTAATGTGTGTCTTCTGCTATGTTCTTCTGAGGACTACACGGGTGTAAGTTCCAGTACCACAGTTGCGCATGCAGATAACTCGCAATTTGCATATCTACAAATGCAGAAAAAAGGCTATTCTAATGTGTCGCCTCATAGCATGTAGAGAAGATTGAAATAGATTGAAGGAGGTCAGCCTCAGAATCAAGATGTATGTGGCTGAAACAGAAGGCCTGTGAAGGAATGAAATTTAGTCAAAGAGGTTATGCTCTGAGGGGAACGCGTTCCTCGTTAACCAAGTCACCTTGAAAGCAAATGTTTTAAACACTGGTAATTGAACCGCTTATGCTTGATATTATGGATCACTGCTCAAGCAGATATTTTCTAACAGGATAAGGCTCGCCTCCATATCGGAACTGTCACCCAACATTCTCTATACAGAGCAAACAAGTTCCTTTAGACCGCGAGATCCCAAGATTATATCTCTCCACGAGATTTCTTCCATTGACCACGTAACGGACGCGTTATCGGACAATAATCATAGATTCATCCACAATCAGCATAATATAACCAAATTCAATAGGCATGGAACTCTATCTCACAAAGGCACCTGTATGATACAATTCATACACATTTGCATGCTTGCATTAAAACTCGAGGCAACAACAGTTATTACTAACATACCTTTATTTCGCCTTTTAAACTGTTCTTCTCGCTCATGTTTTAACCTGTTACTTAAACAAATTAATTTAATATGTTACCTATATAAATTTCATTTCCTTAAAATATTTTTTTTCTTCTTATTGTTGGGATTTCATTTTTTATCATTGCAGATATAATTTTTATATCCCTTGTATTTAATTTTTTCTCTTAAATTTGGTGTTTAAGTATTTTCTATACTAGACGCTTATTTTCTTATAATTAATAAGCTGATAATTAGTGATATTTCTTCACAATATTTTTAAAAATAGAAATAGGGATCAAATTGTTTATCTTAGAGTTTCTGATTAGAATCTCGGACAATTTCAATAGAAACAAGAAATAGCTAAATCCAGCAATAACTCTTCATTTTCTTTCTTGCTACTATAAATTTTCTTTTATCACAAAAATAAAATTATCAATGAAACCAAAATCACAGTTAATTCCAAACTCCTGTGTTAAATTTACTTTAATCTATAGATTAATTCCTTTTGAATTACGTATTAACGTTAACTTAATAGAACAGTGATAGTTAAATTGCTTAGCATTACGATACAAGTTTGAAATACAAGTTCACTATTTAGTTTTAAAGGTATTATTTAACATCTTTGAAACTGTCTGATGTCAAACTTTGGACAGCAAGGTGTCAGTTGAGATGTCACCCATGGCACTTAACCGTAGCTTTAAACTATGTGATATATTGTTTGAAATTTACGTACTTCTAAACCGGCATCAGTTAAACTACGAGATATTTATGTAAGCATAGAAACATAATGCGATTAAAAACAGCTTTTTTTTTATAATAACTTATTAAGCATCAAAGTGATAATAATTACGCGACGACAAAATGTTTACCGTAACATTTTTAAAACGTTTTTCTGAATTTCACTTGGTGTGTGTGTGTGTGTGTGTGAGTGTGTGTGTGTGTCATCAAATTTTCGATCGTTAATTTAACCAACTTCCCATCAAGCTAGAACTCTGAAACCTTGGGAATCGTTCTCACTCGCCTAACAATGCGATATTTAGACATTTGTGACAAGTTTTAGCTAGTGTTTTCTTCAATAATGCAGTTTATCCCAACCACTTGACGCGATTTCAAAAATTGGCACCAAACTTGGCGATTTTTTTGTTTGGCTGAACGTTAAGTCCGTAAAACGGACCAGGGTAGCCACATTTGGCAAAATACCGCCAAATAATTCTTGCCGCCAAGGGTGGTTGGGTTAAACTGCATTCCAAATATTGAAATTACTGGAGGAATTAATTAATTTTAGTTAGTTTTAACGTTTTTATGTATTTCACTTGATGTATGTCTGACTGTGTGTGTATCAGTGAGTCATCAAATTTTCTATCGTTAAATTAACCAACTTCCCATCAAGCTAGAGCTCTGAAATTTCGGGAACCGTTCTTACTTGCCTAACAATGCAATATTTAGATATTTGCGACCAGTTTTAACTAATATTTCAATAATTTTTCTTAACAAACTTTGCCACTATACAAAAACGTTGTTTTTAAAAACGTTGGTTTTTATCTCGAATTATTCCAACATTTGTCGTAAAGTTTTTGTGTATATTATTTAAGCCTGCTTTCACCAGTAACATGGCATATATTTTTTTAAAAAAATATGTTTCAATAAATTTCTGCTATGTATTTATTATTGGATTGAAATATAATATTCATAATATTAATTCATTTACGGCAGTAATAATTACACTTGGAATAAAATGTATTGAGTTTAATATTTAATCGTTTGCTTTAATTTTAATATCGGAACAGTATATTATTATCAGTTTCAATTTTTAGCGTTAGCTTTAATTCTGATATTTAGATGAATACTTTGAGTCATTTTTTTAAAAATTTTTGTTATCAAAAGTTGGCATTGGTTTCGTTCGATAGAAATTTAAATGTTTGAATTGTAACGGGACGATGATAATTGGAATAAAAAATGTAGTAATATTCCTGGAAATAGAAAGTTTATTTTAGAAATTGTAAATAATCTTCATGATCAATTTATGTCTTACAGGTAATAGTATCATCAAATTATATAATTCTAATAGATAATAATTGGAATGCAAAAGTTAGCATTCTGTAACTCTAAGGATGGTTAATGTGAAAACAATGACTACATCAATAGTGTAATGGGAAAAGAAGTTGGCGCTTTTGGTGACTACACCTGTTATTTGCAAAACTTTGCATAGAGCAATTTATTTGTTATATTTCTGTTTATATTAGTAAATACTATTCTATCAAAAAATACAAATATATACATTTCATTAAAAATACAAATAAGTTCATTAAACTTTTTATGATTTATTTATTTTTTGTTCTCATATGTTTATGTACAGATATATCAAAAAGTTGTACTGAATCGACACAAAATATACTGCTGTTTGTAGAAAATGCAACAGCATGAAAGAATCATCAGAATCAAATGAAATTTAATGCAGAAACGACTTGCACTGATACAAATAAATGATGAAATTTTCAAAACAAAAGAAACAAATTAAGCGTCCGAAATCAGTATTTGGTGCAGCCACCATGCGCTGCAATAAGTGCTGCTATACGACGTGGCATCGAGTCAAACAGATGTTGAATATCTGCTTGAGGAAGAGAATTCCATATCGCTTGTATGCGCAACCAAAGTTCGTCTTTGGAAACTGCAGGACGCGGATCACGAGCGAGACGCCGACCAACCATATCCCACACGTGCTCAATAGGCGACATATCCGGTGAATAAGCAGGCCAAGGAAGAAGTTGCATGCGTTGTGCTGAACAGAAGTCTCGAACAGTCCGCGCAACATGTGGGCGTGCATTATCCTGCTGAAAGATAGCTCCAGGGATGCCTTGAAGGAAAGGAACGACTTCGGGCTGTAGCACTTCACGGACGTACCTGTTGCTATTGAGATTACCCTCAATTCGTATCAAATTGGATCGTCCATGATACGAAATCGCACCCCAGACCATAACTCCGGGTGTGCGACCACTATGTCGTTCAATAATACACTCAGGAAGGCAGCGTTGACCGGCATAACGTCTAACACGAACACGGCCATCATGGGTCCACAAATTGAAGCGTGATTCATCTGAAAAGACAACTTGGTGCCAATCAGCTCGCCTGTCTCTGTGCTCAAGAGCCCACTGCCGACGCAGCCGTCGATGATTCGCCGTGAGGGGAATCCTGTATAAAGGCACCCTTGCACGCAATCCACGGCGCAGCAGACGACGACGAATTGACGAAGCCGACAATTGTACACCTGTAGCAGTAGACCAACGTGCTGCCAGCTGCCTGGAGGAAGCTGTGCGATCATTCACCGCCATGCGGAGCAGGTGTCGATCATCGCGCTCTGACGTCACCTTCTGTCGTCCAGTGCCTGTTTTTCGAGTTGTTCGGTGCTCGTCGGTCCACTGCTTCCAAACTCGCATCACTGTGGAACTGTTCCGCTGCATACGAGCTGCTATTGCGCGATAGGAAAATCCTCCTTCTCGAAGGCCGATTATCCTCCCTCGTTCAAACTCCGTAAGTTGCTTGAATTTCTTATTCTTCCGTCGTGGAGGCATACTCAGGTCTCACTAAACGTTTGCCACTAACAAATAATCATAGACTTTTTTCAACGTCCCGCTACAGCACTTTATTTATACGCTTTCAGCATCAATTCAGAGGGCGCTGCGCGCGCCGCGCACGCGCGATGGCTCTGAAACTTTATTAATTTGCATAATATCCTATAATTGACATTTGCTGCGAATTTCATTTGATTCTGATGATTCCTTCATGGTGTTGCATTTTCTACAAACAGCAGTTTATAACAGAAGTTTCATTGAATGATTGGTTTTATTAACCTCGTACTAGAAGCAAAACAAACACGAGGTTTATTGGCGACGAACCTCGCAATTTTGAACATCGGTCAAATAATGGGGCCGACCCCTAAGCTAATACCTCCCTCTCCTAAGTTCCCCTTTTTGAGAATAAGAAGACTTTGAGCCTCGACACATTTCATGTGCATCAGTCCTTGCTAAATGGCGGTTCTTTAATGTCTTCAAGGCTCGAACCCCAACCAGAAGAAAACCACTCGCCTTGAGTCCCCGACCACTTGGCAACCTTGGCCTCATCATTGAAAAAAAGAGAAGTTTCCGATAATAATAATTATTATAATAACAAAGTAGGAAATTGGATATAGTTTGGATAGTTATAGGAGTTCTTAAGCCTTGCTACCTTCAATCTACAGTCAACAAATTGTAAGATAAATTGCATCAGCCTGTTACTTGCCCAGAAAATTACAAAATTTAAGAAAATATTTTTAAAAAGTACTTTTTCCTCTTAATTTAATAAAAATTTAAAACTAAAAAAAAAAACCTTTGAAGTAAGAAAATTACTTGATAAATTTAAGAAAAAGAAATTAAATAGTTGTAATTGTTTGTAACATATTTTGACATCAGGAGAGAAATTTAA
>BMAW01005171.1:158990-177763 GCA_019974015.1 Nephila pilipes
AGTTGTAATTGTTTGTAACATATTTTGACATCAGGAGAGAAATTTAAGAGACTAGCCAATCAGTGAGCAGCTTCTCGAGCTGTTGCGGGAAGATGAAGTGACTGTATTTTATTTCTCAAATTCACTAATAACTATTAATGATATCTGAATTCCTTTAAGCAATTGTTAGATGCCGAGGAAGAGAAACCTGAAATAATCTTTCATTTCCATAACAATACAACTCGACTCGAAATTATGGGAGAAATTTATTTTTAAAAGGCAACAAATGGAGTTTAATGCAACCTTTTTCAGTCATAATTTGAAACATCAACTTTACCGTACGGAAACCTTAAAGCTCATTTTTTAAAATATTATTTTTCATGATTTCGTACAAGATATTTTAAAAGTTATATCAGGTAACCTAAGAAAATATGCAATTGTATTATCATATTATTTTGTACAATTTGTGCTAAAATTATTATTCCAGTACATAAAAGGTCAATTCAAAAGTCCCCGGCCTAACACATAGATGACGCTACTAGAATTAAATCCATATGTTTTTTAGTTATCCCTAACCCTCAAAAGATGAGTGTATAAATTTGACAGCCTGTCGGACATTAGTTTGTGAATTATAGCATTTTGAGTGAAGCAACTTTTGATATTGTGAAAAAAATGGATAAAATGGAATTTCGCGCGTAGATAAAATACTGCTTTTTTAAGGGAAAAAAACACAATTGAAGCAAAAAATTGGCGATGCCGAGTTTCCGGACACTGCCCCAAAAAAATCAACCATCAAGGATTGGTATGCTAAGTTTAGACGTGGTGAAATGAGCATCGAAGACGGTGGACGCCCAAAAGAGGTTGTTACCGACGAAAACATTAAAAAAATCCATAAAATGATCTTGAATGACCGTCAATTGAAATTGAATGAAATAGCAGACACTCTAAAGATATCAACTGAACGTGTACATCATATCATTCACGAATATTTGGGTATGAGAAAGATCTGTGCAAAGTGGGTGCCACGAGAGCTCACTTTTGACCCAAAACAACGACGAGTTGATGATTCGGAGTAACCCGAGTTTAAACCCGAGTTTTTTCGTAATAAACCCGAGTAACCTGAGTTTTTTCGTAATAAACCCGAGTTTTTGCGTCGATATGTGACAATGGATGAAATACGGCTCCATCATTTCACTCCGAAGTTAAATGGACAGTCATCCGAGTGAAGTGCACACGAGTAACCCGCTCAAAGCGTGGGAAAACGCAACAGTCGGCTGGCAAGGTTATGGCGTCTGTATTTTGGGATGCGCATGGAATAATTTTCATTGACTACCTTGAAAAAGGAAGGACCATCAACAGCGACTATTACATAGCGTTATAAGACCGTTTGAAGGAGGAAATCGCCAATAAACGGACGCATTTGAAGAAAAAGAAAGTGCTGCTTCACCAAGACAATGCATCGTGTCACAAGTCAGTGAAAACGATGGCAAAAATCCATGAATTGGGCTTCGAATTGCTTCCTTATCCACCGTATTCTGGCCCCCAGTGACTATTTCCTGTTCTCAGATCTCAAAAGAATGCTCGCTGGGAAGAAATTTTCGTCGAATGAAGAGGTGATCGTAGAAACTGAGGCCTATTTTGAAGCAAAGGACAAATCGTACTACAAAAATGGTATCGAAAAGTTGGAGGGTCACTATAATCAGTGTAATACCCTTGAAGGGAATTATGTTGAATAAAAAAAACTAAATTTGCCAAAAAAATATGTTTTACTATGGTAGGTCGGGGACTTTTCAATTGATTTGTTATTTTATATATTTCAGTTGTTGGTACATAAAAAATATATATAAAAATTAATGCAATTAAAAACTGCAAGAAATGTTAAACATTTTAATTTAACTATATTCTTAAGCATTTATTAATAACATGAAATAAAAATTACATATTTTGATTTAAAAATTTTATGATTGAGCGATTAAATAAATACATTACTAAATAATGTAAAAACAAAACGTTATAATTTAGGAATACATTATAAATAATTAAATTTTTGCGAATTACTTAAAATTAGTATATGAAAGCAAAAATTATAAACAAACACAGACAAAAAATGGAGTTTTATCTCTGATACAAAAAGAAGTGAACACTCGAAGAAGAGGGGGGAGGATGCTTCCGAGAAACTGTTACAGTTTTACCAAATGAAATAATGTTACAACAGAATCATCGTAATTCATTTTATAAAATAACACTTGTATTGAAGTATTAACAAACATTTATAACAAACATAAATTTACTTTTTTATAAATAATCACTGGCGCAATCAGAAGTAGAAAATAAATAATTCCTAGCCATATTCAGCGAAAGATGACTCCTGGAAGTTGAACTTAAAACACTACAGAGTATTAACAAACCAATTATTCTTTTTTCCTTCTAAAAACTTCAAGATTAGAACATTAATTCCGTTTTTTAAAAAAAATCACGTTTCTTTCTTCAGAACAGGAGCAGATTGTTAAATGACCCGTATACATTTTATCGTCTGCAGTTTTCTCAATAAAAATACATGCTTGGATTGGAAGTGCATATTCTTAACTCCGTAAAAGGCCTAATACTAGCTGAGAAAACACATTAAATATCGTTTGCAACTAGGTGAAATGGATATATTAAGTATAATGGCAACGCAATGCATGGTTATTCAAATGGTTTCTGTGTATTCATAACTTTAAATTATGGTTGGGAAGTTAATATAAGACTTTTGAAATTTATTACAGATTTTTCCTATTGAATATTTATGAATGTTTCTTTTCAGCTTATTTATGTGTAATATAAAAGGAATTCTTTTTTTCTGCAACGTGTATTTTAAATAAATAAACAATTGTTGGAATAAAACTGATTTGAAGTCAATATGCTTTCACGAATACAGATTTAAATGTTTTTGCTCATTTAAATTATTCATAGTTTTCTTGTTATGTTGAAAATATATAAATATATCTTATGGAATGACAAAAGAAAATGTACAAGGATTACATAATTAGACATGATATATACTTGCATAAACTTTTAAGATTACTGGTTGTTTAAATGATTATGCAGTCATATATTATTTCTTATGTTAAATAACTCATAAATTTGTAAGCCTGATTGTTTACCCGTCCTTTATATAAATTTACATTTTTGATAGTATCACACCAATTTTTAGGATGCTTTGCTGATATGTGAAACGAAATGTAAGAAATCGCCCTCCAAATTTCCGTTTGGAATTTATTTTTGGGAATATTTTTTGACCTTTTTCTCCTTTTTATCTTTTTTACTTTTTTTGTGTTTTTTTAATAGTTACAAGAAATTTTTCCAAACCTTTTTCACTCAAAAGATATGTATTTTAGTGATTTTTTAAGCACAATATTATTTTCCTCAAAATCAGCTTTTAACAGAGAAATATTAGATTCATACCAGATGAAATCTAGTAAAATTTTGAACGCTTAAATGCTGATGAAAGAACTGAGTATCATGTCAAAAAGTGGATTATACATATTTTGATTTACTAATTCAGTGAGTGAGATCTTGTCTTTTTCTCTCTTTTCTTTTTCTCTACTAAGGAAAACTACTCACCCCACTACACATATCTCTGGCTCATATTACATAAAAGACACACATATTTGCTTTACTTTTATGTAATTTATTTATAATTGTTTAATTTTAAAAATTGACAATGAAAAGAATGAGTTCTCCAGCCAGATTATTCCAAATTATCTCTTAAAGCAAAAATATTGTGGTTTAATAGTGGAGATTTAGAAAGTCTTCATTTATTTGTAAATTAAGTGAATTATGTGAAAAATCAACACTTACGCTTTCATTAGACTGCTAAAATGTTCACTAAAATGCCAAAAGTTATAACTATTCAATTTTTAATCACAAACTGAAAAATATACATAATTTAAAGAAAATTACAAAAGTTTCCAAACCCTATTAACTACCCTACCTTCCCTCCATTTAAATATATGAGGACAACAAAATAGATTCTAATCTACTATGCACTTTACAACTTGGGCTCTATATCCTTCCTCCTTCAACTAACACTTTTGGCTTTTAAAAGCAAGTTGTTTGAATTGAAAATATTTTCCAATGAATGAAACGTGACTTATGTAGTTTAAATTAGGTTTATTGAAATGTAGTCAATCAGAATTTTTGTACAAAGAATCTAACTTATAAAAGAGGAGAATAAATGAGAATAGTTACTGCATATATGAAATTATCATTTTTAATTTAATTATGATTTCTTTTAATATTTCTAAAGACATATCGAGTTTATTTGTTTGATAAATTTATTTAGGTGTGTAATTCAGTATGAAATTATTAATACTTTTGATTGGAAAGTATGAATTTTAAACGTTCCATGTAATGTATTTTAATTTTTACAATACCTATTATATCTTTTCACGAAAAAACTGCTTTTTCATTTGTATTGTGAGAAATTCGTGTACATTACTTCAGCTAAAATCTAGGTTTACATTCTGATTTTTATATTTAAATTTCCAATTCATTTTTAACTTAATAAAACGTGCTTATGCAAATTAGATAAACATTAAGATTTGTCGGGAATATATTTTAGGAAATTCAGATGAAAGCAAAAGTAAATTGAATATTAGAATTAGTAAGGATCTACTAATGAATTTATTACAGAGAGTAGCCGGGAGTTGGCGTACAGCAGAAATTGAAAGTGAATTTCTTTAGCAGACCGATTTTGATAAGCAATCCTTTGTAGTTGTTCTTAAATTCGAAAAAGTTCAATTTGTTTACTGTACCTTCAACCTCTATGATTAAAATCGCTCGACCCGGAGTGATTTGGTACGATACAACCTAATTATTCATTACTTAATAGAGTTTAGATGTATTAAGGACTAAAAGAAAGTAAGGACGATCCCACATGATAATTGAAAAAGTTTAATAAAATAATTTGTGTTATTATCTGTCTTCCTCTTCATTCGCTTAGGAAATTTATTGACTACATAATATTGAAATAATGGTTACTGATACTAATGTCACTAATTTACACACAGCATTTTTAACAAAAAAAGATGGTTTAACGAAGGATACTGTGTATTTTTCTATAAAATTCGCTTGGAATTAAAAGAAAAAATACTTTTTACTGCATTTTAAAACGGGGATACTAGAGCGTATTACTTAAAAATATTCTCAATTGTTTATTGTCACCTTTAAATTCAGCTAAAACATGAAGAAAGAAAAAATGGAAAGTCCGAGTTAATAGCAGGCTATGCATTGAAATGAATAAAAATAGTATAATAGATATTATCTTTATTTGTCAGCGTATGACCTTCAAAAGCCAGTGGCACATCAATTTAAATTAAACACGCGTATGAATATAAATAGAAAATTTAGAAGAGGAAGGAAAAAAGCCCGATTATATACACGTTTATCAACATATTTATTTAAGTAAATCATCCGTATAATATAACTCGACAGAGCTTAATTTGATTTCATAGCCCAATTTTGGGGCAGTGCACTGTCAGTTTTCACATTTTAAGTATATTAAATTTATAAGAAACAAATACATATAATGATAAAGTCTAGGTTTTATTTTACCAAAGATCCTACATGAACATTTAATATAAATGACTGAATTAAGCATGCTTCATGTGATGCGCTTGGGAAATTTGATTAATTGGTTGATTGATTGCCGTACTGTAATGCAACACGAGGGCTATTGGGGATAGACCTCGTAATTTTGGGCATAAATTAAATGACGGAGATGCCACCTAAGTTGGCACTCCCCATTCCAAACATCTACACCAAGTCAATGAGAAGAATTAGAGCTTAAGCAGACTTACCTTGTTTCAGAGCCACTACATGGTAGGTCTTTATTGAAATCCGGAATGGATTCCGCAACACGACAGATAGACATCTCTAGTATCCGATTTCGATTCCTCAAAAACCTTGTTGTATGAGTTCGGTTTCCCTAGATATGAAACGAAAAAAAAAAAAATGAATAACTTTGCAGTTTGCTTAAAACTTATGGCGTCATGTTATAACTACTCTCACATTCCATTTTTAATCTTATTTAGAGCAAACTGCGAAGCAAAATTCCAATGAATATAAAAGTCACACACAGACGATAAACAAGATATTTTATTCAGATCAGTTTCAGAATAATCAATGTTTAATTCCTTATTTACAATATAGCCCCTATGAATGTCTCATTTGATGTAACGAAAATAATCTGAGGTTTACCTTACCTTGACAATCGGGTTGAAATCTCTAGAAGAATTTAAGATGAGGGTTATAGTACTTACACTTGGGTAAATGTTTCCCGGTGGTGATTCGGGAAGACGATCACTAGTTCTTTGCTTATAACTTTGCCTCTACTCATAATCACTAACTTTTAACTCTAACAATCAAACATCACTGGTTATATATGAATTTCCTCAAATCCTTTCACTAAACTTCAATAATTAGCCACCCAAGGAGCAAATGTTTTAGGTGGATAATTTTTTGCGAACCAGACCACTTTTCAAATTTGTATCGATTGCTTTAATTTTAATTACATTTAGCTTAAATATATTGAATTTAAAAATTTATCACTTGCTTTAAATTTTATTACATGTATATAATATATAATTATATAATATACAATTTAAAAATTTATCGTTTGCTTTTATTTTAATTACATTCAACTTAAATACATTCAATTTAAATATTTATCGTTTCCTTTAATTTGAATATCTGGAAAGGTTACTATTTTCCAATTTTCGGTATTTCATCCTTTACTTTAATTTTTATATTTAAATGAGTAATTTAATAATAATTATAAAAAAAAAGCGCTCCTCTGGTGGCTAAATCTGGTCTTTACAAAGTTTTACAAAGAACTTTTACATTATTTTTTAATTTAATCTACATAGGTCACGTTTCATTCATTTGGAGTGCACTCATTTAAACCAAACTCATTTCGAAGTTCCCGAAGTGTCAGTTAGAAAAAAAAACTTGATATATCTCACATCATAGTTTTGCTACGCTTTCGTCCTACAATGTTTCGGAAATATTTTGAAGTGTAATTGAATTTAATTGGGTGCATATTTTTGCGCTCTGTACAACTACTGGTGGATTTAATACTCAAAAGTATGATTCAAAAATCATGAATTATTGAAATCCATATTTGGACCACTCAAAGCTCTGAAATAGTTAGGATAAATGTTAGAATAAATATGTTCAGGATATTACAATCAATCACATAATTCATGAAAATATGGGAAGGGGACAGTTTCTGCATATTTATAACCCTAGAGTTTCCAAGGGTGAAAGTTTGATTTGGCTCTTGTATGTCCCGCAATTTTGAGCAATAATCGTCGATTGTTGAGGATTACAAATAAAGATGCTCTCCACCCTCCATATCCAGACCACACCAACGTGAGGACGTTGGGCCTCGACAGTTTCGACATGCAACATTGCCTTATACCATTGCTCCTTCAACATTCGACACACCAACATTGAAACGAAAAGTATTTTCAAGTGATCCTTCCCATTTAAATATTACATTTATTTTGTTACTGCATCCATAAATAGTTAAACACTCGCTTCATATTTCAATTTCTAGTTAGCTTTAGTTTTACACTCTTTGATTGGCTAGGAGGCTAAATTTATCTCCTGACACAAAACTAATTCCAACCAATAGCAATTCTTTAATGCTTTTTCACATTTTGCTGCTTGTCGACTGGAAATTGAAGTGCACAAGACCTAATTTCTCTAACAACAATCCAACCTATAGCCCAAGTTTCATAAATCTCAAGCATTTTCAAGGACTCTAAATTTTGAAATATTTCGGCATTACTGTGATGAGAGAAAAGAGAATCGTCGAGGAGATCTGATTGAATTGTTATCAAGTAGAACTCAGACCAGACGGTAGTTTCTAAAACCTCCTATCACAAAATTTTGCACATAGTTGTATAGTTAGTCAAACTAAATACAAAGTAACCAAAATCAACATTTTTGTCAAGGAGCTTTATATTATGTTCAAAACGGTACATCCGTTACACCACCGATCTTATCAGGTCAAGAAAAATCCATTTGTCGAAAACAACAGTGGCCATTAGCTCACGACCTTGACCGCTTGGTTACTTCTACCCTAAGGGTGATAAATCAACTCGTATCACGTCATCTCTCCTGAAAATCTCAAAGTCAACTTATAGGTTCAGAAGAAGTGGATTAGAATATTAATAAGGTTTTCGCATAAAATACATGATAATAACCCGCCATTGCTAAACTGATAGGAGTATTTAATAACTTGGAAAAAAGGCGAAACACTGAAGCAAGAATTTAACTCATTCTGATACATTAGGTAAAATCACTCCGGGAAATAAAAAGCATGTTGAGATGTAGGTAATAAAAATAATTTCGCTTGTAATACTCGACATAACTAGTGTTAGAAGTTAGCAACTGGTAACCTGTCACTCACTATTACTGATCTTAAAACAGGGTAATTGATAAATATTTTATTTCAAAATAAGTTTCTAAAAGAGAGGCATTCAAAAATTTTATCGGAGCATCAAGCCGCTGAATTTCATGAAACTTCTTTAACTAAACATAAATAATAAAATTTAGAAATATGTTCTATGCAATACATTACGAAGAAACAGATTTCGACATCAAAAGGACAATGGAAATGAAATTCAACTGAACGATCTATTGATTAAGGCGTATATCTATAACGATATCTAAAGATAAAAAAGATAGATCTAAAGCAGAGGTTCCCAAACTTTTTTTTCTCGTGGACTACTTTCAAAGTTTTACTGTTTTCGGTAGACCCCCTGCTGCTACATTTCTACTGTATTCCCAAAACTCCTAAAAAATATCACCCTAAATCGGAGGTGTTAAGAAGAAAAAAAAAAGTAGCACCTTTTCTTGTGTTTTATTTATTAAAATAATACTTTTGGTTATATGTGCGTAAATAAATATTTTTAAACAAAAAAGTACCTAGGTACATAAAGTTTAATCTTCCCTGGCTTTTTGTTCTTTTATAAGAGTTTTGAATAATCTCTAGTATTTAATTTTTACTACATAACTACCTACTACACTCAAATAGTAAAACAAAATAATATGATCGATAAATTACAATAAATATATGTATAACAAATAGGCAGATACTTACTTTTTCCGGCACTGCAAACATTGACATCGATTCACTCACAGTCACACTTTTATGTTCAAAATTCCGGAAACAAATGAGTAACGTTTTGTTCTTGGCATTCGTATTTATACTAATGTAGATTGCAAGCATAGCGCAAATCGCATTTCATCCCTTTGCAGGTCTAAACAAGCATCCCGGACGAGCGGGCGCACGGGTGGCACTTTGCAAGTCTCGACATGTGGTGTACACTTGTACTATTATCTATTGCTCTACTCAATTCTGTGTTTGAATTGAATCTCGAATATTTTTGAGTACCTACCTAGTGAATGATGCTACCTGCCTACGTTGATAGGTAAATCCAAGCCAAATTTTTTGTTCTTTATTATGAAAACCAGAAAATTTATCGTGGACCCCCACTTACAACTTGTGAACCCCTGTTTTCTTTTCACGTCTACGTGGACCCCTGGGGGTCCTCCTGGACCACTTTGGCAACCTATAATCTAAAGTGTTGCGACAATTTTGTCGTAGACTAAAACAATGGATTAGTAATAATAAAGATAATAATAATGCTTAGTGCAACTAATTTTAAACAAAATTTTCTCCAAATTTTGTGCGAATATTGATTGATTTATTATGCTATTATAATCCAAAAAATTGCTATTATAAGTTATAGTATTTCCAAAACTTTCCAAAAATTTGTATAATTGAGAAACTAGTAGATTACAAATTCGAAAAATGAAATAACTCCAGAAAAATATATACAGGCACATGGAACGCGACATAACATAAAATTTATAATTACGGAAAATTTGAAATATATAAAGAAATTCATAACATTATTTAAAATATGCAGCTCTAGAATTTCTAAGTTGAACCTAAAACAGTATAATATAAAAAGAATTAGTTTTCAGAAAATCATAAGTAAAAATTTAGAACCAACAAATTCAAAGAATTATTGCAAAAAAAAAAAAAAGATTAAGTACTCGGAAAAAAAATTACTACAGACTAATTTTCATTTGTATTACCAAAATTAAAAAAGAAAATAATGCTAAGAAAATATTTTCATTACACAAAGTAAAGCATTTTATCATATGTAAACAAAGCATTGATTCTTAAGAAAGTTTTTTTAAAAACTGTCACACATAAAATAAAGCTAAATGAGAAAAAAGAAATATAACTAACAAACTTCAATTCTTAGCAATAATACTTCGAGACAGAAAGAAACAGAATAAAAAATTTAAATATAATATAAATAGTATTGAACAAAAATTCAGTGTTTTCTTACTCAAAAACCAATAACTTTTCAAAGAAATGTAAACTTAAGTACGTTAATTTACACATTTTCAAAGCAAGTACATCAATATTTGTATTTGTTTATAAAGGAATAATTATTATTTGAATTCTGTTTTTTTTTTTTTTTTTTTTTAAAATTAAAAAAAAATTTCCAAGTGATTTTTTTCAAACAGGATTTTATATAGTTTCATAGGTGGTGTTTTTTATTCTATACGCAAATAAACCTAGACTTTATAAAGATTTTGAAAAACTGTCAGAATAATTTTCAACATTATTTACTGACTTCATTAGTTAATCATTTTCATTGTGATATTTGTTGCATTAAAAAAAGAAATCGTCTGCGGTAAAATAAGCTATGTCGTGTAATACGATTAAAAAAAGAGTAATAACGAATGGAATTAAATTAATAGTTTACAGAATATTTTGAAATCATAAAGCTTATTTAGTACAAAAACGAAAACAATGTATTTATGAGATCCATAGTGTGCATGTTATGTTTGAAGATTGTATATATAATTGTGTGTGTTTGTGTATGTAATATTGAGTAGTTACAATAAAGTCTTAAAGAACAAACACATAAATCTTGAAAAAGTATTAAACCTTAATAATATGAGTTACTTAAAACTAATAAATGAAGAATATAAATGCAAATTAACAGTAAAACGTTAAACAAAAAGCATAGGTATAATCGAAGTAAGTTTAAAGTAATTTTCTAGCTAATGTATCAATGTTAATGGTTATATGTTATATACTGAGAAACATGTTAGATACTGAGCTCACAACTCCCCAAAAAGACGAGCAACTGTATTTGCTTGAAGAATTTAGCGATGTATTGGACTTCAAAAGGAAATACGGTCAAATAACAGTAAAGCATAGGATCAATACAGACCATAGTGTTCCAATAAAGCAAACACTATATCGCATTTTGGCCAGTGAAGGATGTGCGGTAAGGTTGTGCGGCTGTAAGGTTGTGAAGTGAAGGATGTGCGGTTTCGA
Organism: Nephila pilipes; assembly: GCA_019974015.1. NCBI lineage: Eukaryota > Metazoa > Arthropoda > Arachnida > Araneae > Nephilidae > Nephila > Nephila pilipes. Next base: position 170,389 of record BMAW01005171.1, read on the forward strand.
ACAACACGGCAGAGTTGTTTCTAACCTTGGACCAGTGGGTCCGAAGGAAAGTTGATCGGTCGCATTTTTTTGCTGTGCCTCTTCCAACTAGGTTGGAAAGACGTCTCGTCTGGCTATATAACAAGGCGTTCTAACTTTTACTATTGTTGTAGAAAAGAGTCTCTTGAAACTGTCCGTCCATTATCATTGTGATGATGATACGAAGAGAAACATTGGTATTTTTTTTTTGTACAGATGGTTGCTTTGATTTTTTTTCTGCCTTTACTGCAATTGATATGCATCCCCTCCTTGATGAATTGAGTTTGTCTTGGGATAGTTTCTAATTTTTTTTTTTGAGTCATCGGCTGCCTCGTGTAGAGTGGCGGGTCTCGTCCTCACGTGCGCCAGAGCATGAATATCACTAGTCGTGATTTGTGTGTAGCTGTACAGAGGCAAGTGTTTTTGCGTCTGGGGCATATGCAATCAGTAGTTATAGGTCGTGCTGCATTCTAGTGTTCAAGTCCTGAATCATCACTTCGGCTCTGAATGTTATGTTTGAAGCATTGGGGGATATTATTCTACCCCGTAGAGAGGGAGAGAGCTGTTGGCGACCTTAAGTACCACTGCAATTTCGAACCCTGGATCAGTGGATCAGAAGGAAAGCTGACCGGTCACTTTTTGCTGCGCCTCTACCAACTAGGCTGAAAAGACATCTCATCTGCCTTGTTAGCAAATTTAGTAATTTTCGGACGAAATTGATTTTATCTTCAAATATATACCAAAAGAATTACAAAATTCCATTGCTTATTATAAGCAAATTGTTTCCTAATTAGCAAGAAGCAATATTTTAAGAAATTACAGAAAGTGAAGCAATAAGATAACTTATTTATATCATTAATATTTATTATATTTAGAATATTTCTTTGTCAACATGATTTGTCATTAAAAAATTGTATAATATTAATGTAGATAAAAGCGATATTTGTTAGCAAAAGAAACGTATTATAGCTGTTCAAACCCGTCTAAGTCTCAATATTATTTAAATACATATTTATTACTAAAATGGTTAAAAAAGGATTAGGAACAGATATTACAATTTATAGATTTAAGGTTCCCATCTGCCAACCATTTTGATTTCGTGAAGGAAATGTTTACCTTATGGAACTACAAATTTGCTCTCAAATTTGTACTATTTTATCTGCTTGAATGCAATACAGTGCATCTGAAAGTACAAAAAATAATAAAGGCATCTTTGGAAGTACTTGTTCCTAACAATTTTTATAAACATTTTAAACTACTTTTAAAGACCGGAAAAACTCGCAAATGAATCATTAAAATAAAGGTAAAAATATATTTAAAAAAATGAGAGAAAAACAGTAATTCCGCAAAAGCCTTCCTTTTTTTGCTCATTCAGAAGCACTTGATTGCATTTGAATGGATCAAATAGTAACGATTTGAGGGTGGCAGTAGAGAAATTCCATAGGATTAACATTATGTCCATGAAATGGAAATGGCCGGTGGTCTGGAGCTGTAGTAATTTACTTTTTTTTTAAACTTTCACTTATTATTTGTAACTTCCATTTTAAATGCATTCCTTATTCCTTATGTGAAAAATAAAAGGCTTGACTTTTGTTGCAATGTATCAGATCTTGAAAGATTACTTTTCAGAATTCAAAAGTACATCATATTTATGAGAAAGTATATTATGCTTCTTGTTTTGAGCACAGCATTGAAAACATGAAATTTCACGAAGGAACATTTAATTCTATAATGTTGAATTAACTCGTAAAATTATCCAAACCATTTGAAAAGTGATAACAAATGAATATTTTTTTGTGATACTTTTTGAACTGAAAATCATATTATGTGAATTCGTAAGGCTCGATTTTTTTTGTTAAATTTTTTCACTGCATCTATCATTTCAGCGAATTTCTTTAGTCTTAGTCTCATTATTACTCCCTTCTCCGTCCATTCTCAATAAGCGTCACTCATCAACACTCTCAAAGGAATAGAATCAAAATAATAAGTTATTTCACTCAAATATACAAATAATCGATATTAAATCCTTAACCTCCTTTACCTGTTCCAATTAGTTACTACACTCGCCTGATTCAAAGTTTCGTTTAAAACAATAAATTAATCTTTGACTTACCGAACCAGTCGGGTTTGAGTCCTTGGAATTGCAGAAAAGGGTTTGAGTACTTGACCCTTCATAGACCCTATCTGTATTAAATTCCAAAGTTCTGTTCTCAACACGTCAGATTCAGATGTTTCACTCGATAGCATCTGCTCTCTATAGTCTGTTACTTTATAATATACGCGTCAAGGTAACTTATTTTGTTTCTCCTCCACCAGTTACCATAGTAGAGATTAGTATACCATCACCACTGCATTTATTTTCAATACTTCAGTTGAGGTCTGAATTCCTTTGCGTTTGAACGTGCTTTCTGTGTAATGTAAAGTCTATTTTAAGTTTCTAAAAATAACATGCTTCTTTTTTTTTTCAAAATGATAATTTTTTTAAAATTTGAAAGTAAATAAATTATTAAACATATCCAAATAAAATATCAACATAATACCTATGCATATACAAATCTATTTAATTTAAAAGGTTCCAATGAGTTGTTTAGTTCCGTTATATAAAATTGTAAGAAAATTAAATGCTTTTAATTACATGTTAACAATATTTATGAAATGTTATGCAAAATTTCAACAAATATTTTAATGATGCATATTAAAAAAAAACGATGATAGTGAAACTCAAAATTTCGTTTTCATTAGAAGTATGTCAATGAAAATAAAAGAAAATGGTGAAAAAAGGGATATCCACTCTCAACTGTTGTTGTCATAGTTAAAGACGACATTGGGGGGAAGGAATCTGTGACCTTGAAATGCCTATTGTAAAGTAACAGACTACAGCTTTGTCACATACAAAACTACTAGCCCCTATTATAAGCACTTCACTGTTTATATATGCAAATCCTCAATTGTATTTATTTTTTTATTGATCCTAATCCTTCATTCATCATTATCTTAATCATGATTTATTTCATTAATCCTAATAAGTCATGTTTAATTAATTGGGAGAAATGTTCAATACAAACAACATAACAGAAAGTCCTAAAAGTGTTAGTTGAAAGGAAAATACTATAGAACTCACCTTATAAAGAACTATACACTTAGGAACATTATAGAACATGGAAAGAAAAGTATTTAAGTTATGCATAGAAAGAAATGTATTTAAGTTGTAAGGTGAATTCTATGAAACATAGATCTCACCTTATAACTTAAATATATTTCTTTTATCTCGAACATATATTCGGCAGGCTTACTTTCCAAAGATCAATAATGTGTCTATTGAAATAAGTTATTTATCATTACCACAAACTATACTTTAAAATCATCGATATTTTTAGCATCATTTGCAGTCATTCGATTTAAAAACACTCTACATTTCAAGTCACTAAATGTTGACCTAAATGTAAACAAATTTCTTTTGCTCAATACAAACATTTTATTATTCCATAAAACATCTAAACAAAACAATAAAATACAAGTATGTCATACCATTTCTGTTTACTTCTAGCGCTCGATAAGCAAAACCTGAATTATTCATTATAACTACATTTAAAAGTAATTTATATTTCGAAATACGCAACAAATCTTAATTTATAGCCTCATAGTATAGCTAAAAGTATGACTATTTTATCCCATTCATTTGCATTTGTATGTAACTTCTGGACAAAACCGGAAACACATGAATAACTTATTCACGACAAAATATATATACCATAATACACAGTAATCCACTATCTAAATCACTAAAGGGCTTACGTACGCTCTTCATACAATACCCATTTAAGACAGAAAGGACCGAAATCCTGAGGGGATGAACATCTAATGTACCACCCCATATATTTGCCTCGAATGGGATTTAGGTTTAACACAAAAGGGAAAGGCCCACACATAAACACATCAGTCTGGAAAACTTTAACTCGAAGGAATCTTCAAGTTGCAGACGACTTTAGTATCCCCACATGGTGGCAACGGTGTAAAAAATAAATAAACAAAAATAGAACATTACGTACCATGCCGTAACGATAGTTTGGAAAATATATATCAGCGTGAAGGGAAAAATTTCTCTCTAGGAATATAAATGGCCCTATTTACTACGTCGGAAGGTGATTTATAGGTGAACCAATATGAATCGTTTGGCCAGGGTGGATGAATGGTTCTATTTAAATACCACGAAAAGGCGCGGAAGGATATTCTTTTCGGAACTTTTCGTCATTTCCGGTTGCCACATCGATTATTGGGTCTTTGTTTCCGATAGCTGGCAGCTGTTTCCAGATTACAGTTTTTGAAACGGAATCGGTTGTGAAGATTGACTGAAGACGGTTTTGTGATCGTGTGACAAGGTATAGAAGCAAACGATTTTCATCCACCCCAAAGAATGTTTTACAAATATTGGATCAGGGAATGGAATTTCCTTTTTATTACTTTACATCACGTCGTAGCTGCCTTTAGATGAGAAGACATGAATGTATTGTTACATGTAAGGATTGTAATGTAAGGAATGTTCCATTCTATGGTTTTAGAGATGGCCTTTTAAATAGCTTATAGTTTAAGCTTTATTTGAGAATAAAAATGATCAAGGAAAAATATATATATTTAAAATTTATAGAAATTCGAACGAAAAAAAAAGTAAAGGAACTAATATCCTCCAGATCTTTATAAGCTAACAGCTATTTTGGTGAAAAAAATAATGTGCTAAAAATTACTTTTTTAAACTTAGTTACAGTTTTTCGCAATATGAACTAAATGTGATTGTGGATACAATTCAACTTTTTAAATGGTCTCGGGATTCCCATTATCCTGATTATTATTAACTTTTATCCATGAAAGCGAAAAAAAATGTCATTTTCCAAACCAAAATTTCTGACCAATGAAGCTTGATATTTTTACAAAATAATATATATATATATATTATTACCGAGGAGTGTCACGCTGTGCCAAGACGATTTTATATATTAACCCTTTAAGCAGTTTGCCCGTACAGTGTACGTGCTACCCGAAATTGGCCTCTTCTGGTTTGCCCGTACGGCGTACGGGCATCGATATTTTCACCTTTCCTTTTCTGGTTTGCCCGCATTTTTCATTATTGAAAGAGACTATTTAGTATTATTATTTTTCAACAGATGGCGTGGCTTGTCCATGAAAATGAAATGCTTTTCATCTGGGTTTTTCTATGTAGCGGAAAAGCGGGAACTTTTCTTTGAAATTTTTGTTCTACTGTATGCCGTGCTTGTGAATCTTATGGAAATTATGGATGGAATAGACGACGAAAATACTTTCTTATTAGATAATGAACTACATTCTGATACAGATACAGATATTTCTTCTAATTATTTGGATTATTCACAAATGACTCGTGCAGTGAGCTCAGCTCTGATGAAGATTTGAGTTCTTTTTTCTCTTCCCCTCTTGGAATTTATATTGTTTTATAAAAAATGGAGGGAGAATCCACTAATCAAATTATTTATTTTAATTTTCCCTCTCACTTGGAGGGAAAATATATTCTTATGATATTTTGAATATCATAGTATGGTACTTAATTATATGCAATAAAAAATATGCCTTTTTTGGAAGCATTTCTGGTAAAATAATTGATCGCTTAAAGGGAGCCGAATACGGGAAAAAATTCCTCTAAAATCTGCTATTCATTAAAATATTTTGGTATATACATATATTATTTAAAATGCATTAAACTTAATATAATACGAAAGAAAAAAAAGATTTAATCGAAAATTCTATATTTTTACACAAAATAATCACATAAAAATCATGTTTTTTAAGAAAATACAAAATATATTTGCATATGTTACATAAATTTCATTGTGTAATGATGTACCATTACATGAAATATATAGATATAAAATATGAATCTAATTTTGCTGTATGGCACATTTATAAAAGAAATATCAATGCATAATGCAACGTCACATGTCATACACATATTTTTTGACCATTCAAGCAAGATTTTGAGCAAAGGGCACATCTTCTTCGCTTTTCTTTTACTTTAATGTCCATGTACAGATTTCGATTATTTTCGCTAACATTACTGTCAGATTCATTCATTAGTTCGTAAATCTCAGTATCAGATTAATACTTTCTTTTTGTCATGACTGTCGCTACAAATAAAAAACAACCGAATGAAACGAACAGCTGAGAGTATCTGCTACTAAAAGCCCTAATCCCCATAAAGAGCCATAAATTCTCCTTCGAACTTCTAAGAAGCAAGCAATAAAGAAAAACCAAAAGAAAGCAAGTGCACCCTTTAAACCATGCCATTATATTTAAATAGCCTCGCCGAAACACGTGCTTTTAACAATTACCCCCCTCCTGTTAGGCAGAAGTGAAATCCAAGTCCATATCACAAATGTCAACAATATAAACAACCTTTCTATATAGATTTTGCGGTATTGTAACGCCATCTAGTAACATTAAAAATTCAAATAAAACCTTATCATCAAGCGTATTTCTATTGATACTTTGGGCTGTAGAAGACACTCACGGAGCATATCAAATGTGATACGCTGGGAGTAAATGGATATATATATATTGATTCTGATATTTTCAAGTAATTTTAAGAAACCTTAAGATGTTACAAGGAAATATGAGTACGTATAGATAATTTTTAAAATTACGATAATCATTGTTTTACTGTGAGCAATATTCTGAAGTACAACTTTGATCAAACTTTACAAATGTAATGTTATTTAATAGAAAAAAGTTTAGTTCAGATGTTACACATACTTTTTAAAATGTTTGGAGGAAATTTTTTTTTTACTTCAATTATTTAGAAAAATGTGATATTTTGACAAAAATATCTAATAAAAAAAATCATTGAAAGTAATTTTTTTAATAATTTTTCTAAAAATGGATGTATAAATCGCAAAGAAACTTATTTACATGAAATTTAAATGTAACGTCATTAATTATTCCTGAAAATTCCTGCACAAAAGCTAAAAATTTCTGGTTTGAAAAAAAAAAAAAAAAAAACTTTAGTTAAACAAGGTTTAGTTCTTTCTTGATAACTCTTGATATTTTGGTAGTATTGTTACACATTTGGTATCAAAATGTTATCAAAATTAGAGCATTAAAAAAACAGTATTTTTTTATTTAAAAAAAAGTGGAAAATATTAAATTAAAGGGTCCAGAGATACCTTAAGTAATCTTAAATAATATATAATACTTTCTCATGTATATATTGCATTACAGGATGTATAAATGATAAAATATAGAAAAGAGCAAACTGACATGTATTTAAATATCATGATATACATTTAAAATGTGGAAATTTTCATAAATTATAAGATTTTCCCATTATTTTAAA
>BMAW01005176.1:0-58258 GCA_019974015.1 Nephila pilipes
AAAAAAAACGATCAGAAATACGAAAATAAAACACACATTCAAATGTAAACAGAAACTATTTGTTGCCAATTCTCAGCAACAAATCAATAAACTAAACAGTACAGTAGTGGCTAAACCACTAGAAATATTATTAAAATATTATTTATAATTTAAAAGAAAAAGAAAAATGTAGAAATAGAGTTAAAAAATGCAATTATGTACAACTTCCGGTTCCAGAATGCTACTTCCGGCTCTCTTTTGCAGCTGACGATGGTTTTTAAAATTGCTATATCTTTATTTCTATTTCACATAAATCAAAAAGGAAAACAGATTTGAGAAGAGAAATGATGAAACTAAAAGATTATTAAAGAAAAAAAAATTGACCCAAGTGGTCAAAAACTGACATTTGTACGTAGGCAGTCACCTTATACAAATCTATCAACCTTATTTGAGTTAAATTTTCAACTTGTATTACACTACAAAAGCAGTTCGTTAGATGTCAGTATAAAACACAACTAAAATTTTTCAACAAAAGGTCATCATAACTTAAAAGCATGGGGAATTTTGTCAATTTTAACGCGAATTAAAGAATAAATTTATCATCAAATCACATGACATATAGAATATTTTTAAGATTATGTAATCCTAAGACATCATATCTGTGTTAACTATTGTAACTACTTCGGAGTTGTTCATGTACTAACTTTCAGTAATGGCAATCCCGGAAAGGGGCGAAGGGGAAAATTACCCCTCCCGCTTTATTTGGAGGGAGGGATAAATAATAAATTTTTTATTCCATTTTTGCTACCTAAAACTAGTGATTGAAAGCAAATTATTTGTATGAGCCCTGTTGTCTTATATCAATTAATTATATTTTTTGTTTCTATAATTATTAAAAAATTCATTTTTGCCGAAGTAAACGTAAAAAGCAAAGCAACGATTTTTAGACTCAAGCGTCGTAGCTAACCATTCCGTAAGGTACCATCGGTAGTAGTAAAGACTCCTACGGCAGGTGTAGCATGTGTTGCGAGGAAGGGTGGAGCATTGTGTGAAAGTTTGCTTGAGGCGAAAATAAAGGTCCTTTATTATTAAGTAATTAAGTTACTTTAAAACAAAGAGACAAAAAACACATGATTCTGAGGAAATTTATTTTAAGTTGTATATCACTCTATGGTATCGCTAATTGTATTTATTCGAACACCTACTTAAATTAGGGGTTCAAATCAATACAATCAAAGATTAATGGGTTGGATGTTGATACAATGGTAGTGATATAATGGGGTAGAGTTTGGGCAAATTATTATTTTGGTCCGTATTTTAAGAAATCGAAACATTTATAATGAAATTACCACTGATTAGTTTTGATTTCTCAAAATACTCCTATTTAATTGTAATACATTTGTAATATTGCTTCATTGACAAATGCTGTATCGCATTAATTAAAATTTCAAAAAATAATTACACACTAGTATTAAAATTAAATCTCATTAAAATTAATATGAACAATCAATTGATACTACTCTGTCAAAATTCATTCAGAGATGATTGTAAACGTACAGCTTAGAAATTAAATTTTGTGAGTATGTTTGTATATCCCCTAATATTCCCTAATATCCCGTCATATTTTGTTTATAAATTCCACCTTTCCCCTTTAAATTTCCAATCACCGGCACTGGTCACCTTTGGCGGAGGTTGTTTAACCTTAGTTACAAGGATCGATTAAAACTACTGATATTCCAGCACGCGGACAAATGTCTCGTTCGTCTTAACAATGTCTTAGACAGTCGAGCCATAAAGTAAATTATTGCGGACTAGTTGCGAGACACTTATTTTTATTCTTGTTGTTGTCAGTTGAGGTTCGTGGGTGAGGGTAGGCACTCAAATTCAGAACTTCTTTTTGTTTTCTTTTAAAAAGAAAAAAAAAACTAATTTTTTCTGTACTTAATCCTAAAATAACTGAAAAAAAACTTACATTTTACTAGTTTATTACTTTTATTAATTGAATATAAAACGCTCTGTGACGGTTTCCCTTAATTATTAAATTCCACAACCAATCTTAATGTCTTAATTCTGTAGTCAATATCTTCATAACTCCAGTTGAAGATATGTGACAGTAAGACAAAATTCTTTATTATATGTCAAAGGATATGCAAGATCGCTCTCTTTCTGGAATCCCTCCTCACTCCATTAAGGTATGTGCTTACCCAAAAATCACCATATTCGTGAAAAATTTCCAAAATTTTTTATTACTTTTTATTAAAACCCACATTTCCGATTTCAAAAATGGCTTGCATTTGTTTCTAGGGTAGTTAGTTAGTGTATTAATGTAAGTATATTATTTTTTAAGAAACATTAAAATATTTATTTGCATTTTCTAGAAAACTGTAATTTAAAATTTTTTTTTATAACGAAAAATCTCTTTTCTTAAAAAGCATTTCATACATTGAAATGGAATTTTATCAGAATTTTCTGTACATTTCTAGGTATGTTGTGAATCTTAAACATAGCTTTTAAGTAAATAACTATTTATTTTGGAGTATTTGTATTTAGAAAAGTGATATATATATTATATATGTAAAATCGTGTTATGTTTATAAGTTTTGGTTTAATTCGGTAAGTTTAAGAGATAACTGCATTTTTTTGCCGTTTCACAACACAGATATATTTAATATATAGTTGAAATGAAAAGTGAAATATATTGATTAAAATTTGTTATATGAACATTAGGTTAAATGTCAATTTTTAATAATTTTAAGCAAATATGGCTAAAGTATGAAAAATAAAAAAAGTTCATAACGTAAACTTGTGAATTTATAATTTTATGGAACATTGTAACAGAAAACATGTTTCGCAAAAATTCCTTTCTTTTTCATTTTTTCATTTGAAAAAAAGGAGTGCTCCGAATGTAAGTACGTACCTTAATCCTATTTTATGTTCAAATAATAATGTCTCAGCTGACCAAATTACTCATTCCGATTCAAGCGCTTCTCAATTATATCAGATTAGACTTCTATTATTCTGATCAGAAATAGCTTCTGATTACTTTTTCAATCTAAACGATTTATTAGATGATTTACTCCATCCTATAACATCTGTCAGCTTGTTGTTATCCTTCATCTTTCTCTCATTTCTCTTTATTTCCATTTAGCTTTTATATCACTATCTTTAATTCATTTCCCAGCTTATTTTCATCTAAATTACCCAATCGCGTTTCGTTTTGGTTGGTATGGAATTGTAAATGTATGAATTTAAATTACCAAAAAGGCCTCGAGATTAGTGAAGAGAAATATTCCAACGTTACAGCTTCATTATTAGAATTAATCTTATTCTCAGATTTCATCTTCTATTTTAAATTTAATTTTCAACAAAGTCTTTAAGATACGTCAAATTCAAATTCTTAGCCAATAAAACAACCAAACAGTTTTATTACTTAATCGTTACTGCTATAATGATTTGCTGGCGCTCTTTTTGAATTAAACTACCAACACTTTAGCTTAAGACATTTTTAATTCAAAGTTGCCCGATGATAATATGTTTTTTTAATGCTTTTAAGTAGTTGATTAAAAATTATATTTTTGGTTATACATTTAACATATTTGCATTAAAAGGTATTTATAATTATGGTACTTTTTGTTATGATAAATTAAGTAAATAAAGTATTGTAAGAAGACAAATATGTGGATATTCCATATGTAATGTCTCTTTGTAATTTTCTAATTATGTCAGGAAATAAAAATTTACTTCACTTATAGAAGATTCTTAAATGACAATGTTATACATATTGTTCCGTCATCACGTCAGGTGTGCAGCTGGGTGCTTCAGTGAAAAATGTGTATGTAGCATGAGAAACTTATAAAGGAGAAAAGGAAAATAATAAAAAAAAAGTTATGCAGACATAACACAAATGTTGCGGACCACGCTAAAAAATTTCTGAAGCCTGAGTGAAATAAAACGATATGTGTTCTCCCAATTATATTCAGTTATTCTATTTTGTGTCATTAAGAAATTATTTCATTTAAACTATTATTCGTAAAGGCAAACGGAACACATATAACTAAATTTATTCATGATTTGAGTAAATATTAAAAAAAAACATTGAATACAAATCTTTCATTAATGTATTATTTAATGGAAATTGTAAGGTTTAACAAATAAAAGAGTTTTTTAGAATAAATAGAAATAAAACTGAAAATTTAGCTAATTATTAATTAAAAAGATTATTTTTTTATGAAATAAAATTTATTCTTTTGCTGACTTTTTAATAAACGTTCCATATATTTTGGAATCTGTTACATATGTTTCAGCTTTTATTAAAATTAAAAAAACCTCTTTGGATAAATTATGCTATTGAAGTCTATCTTCTTATACTGAATACAATGAGAGTATTTTGACAGCTTACAACCTTACAATACTGTTTTGAAAATGAAAGCAATATGCATTATTTGAATGTGGGTCCTGTCATCGAATGTTCGAATAAAGGTATGGATCCTCAATGAGTTTTGCGGTATAATGCTGATGATGACGAATATGAAGAGGAAAGAATGACATCACGATGATAAACGAGTCTCTGTTGGAACCCTTTTCAATCTTCATCTGCCTGAAAAGGAATTCCGAGAGAGAAATATCTGCCACTTCTAGTAACCGATGAATCGAGGCGTGAATTCTAATAATCGGAATCTTAGAATACTATTATGTTAAATTGTACTAAAGTATTAGCAATTCTTTTTAAAAAGGTATTCTACATTAATTGTTATTAAATCTCTATCAAAATAATTCCTGGTATAGAATGATTATTATTTTATAGTATTATATAATTTAATTATTTGTATATGATTTATATGATGCAGACGATATTAATTTTATTTTAATTTTCATGTTTCATAATTTATAAAAACTACAGACGATATTTATTGAAAATGAATACCATTACATTATATTTAAAGTTTTCCATCATTAAACGGCAACAAAAAGATCGTTTTTTGGAATATTTAGTTATTTGAGTTCATTGTTCTGAAGAGTTGAATAAAATCGTGAATCATAGAAGTGTTTTTTAGTTTCTCATGATTTTAGTTACCAACACAAAAATTATACAAAATAAATTAGTTCTTATCGCTTTTTATGCAAATATTTGGAGTTTGGATTGGTAGATGCTTAGCTCTGAAGCATAAAATTGATTTATGTGTCTTTAAGAATATAATATTTTCATTTTTTCCATTATAGTAATAAAAATATCATGTAATTAATTATAACTAAACAGCTAACATTCCTTCCTCGCTTGTATTAGTTTAAAGGTAAATGAACCTTCTTGACAGTTTTCTTTTTATTTATAATCTACTAAATAATTAAAATCGTAAAAGAATTCATAATTTAGGTGGACTAATTTAAAAACAAAATTACTACCAGTTCGAAAAATGATGAAGAGTTCATTAATAATTTTTGCTTCACGCGCGAAGTTTTTTTACGATAAGTGTAGATCCTTTCACTAATTGAACATACGTTTTTAAATTAAATTTTTGCTCATCAATTTGAAAGCCATTTTTGTTTATAAATGTTGCTTTCCACTCTTATGAGTAACATAATATGATTATTGCTTTATAAAACTGATATTTTTCGGAACCGCAAGTTTATCAAAAAAAAAAAAAAAAAAAAAAAAAAAAGAAAGAAAGAAAGGAAAAAAAACTTCTCATATGTAGAGAAGTAATTAAAGCTTGAACAATTGAAAAAGTGTTTCAAATCAGAACAATAATATGACTAAGAAGAAAAGTTTGCACCTAAAACTTATTTAAATTTAAAATTATTTACCTTTCAGTAATTTTTAGTAAGTATTTAGCTTTTTTCCCAATCCATCCATATATATATATATATATAAGTAACAGTGTAATCTGCTTCGAAGAATCTGAGAAAATGATACATAATAACATAATGTTTTCTAATTTAATACGATTTCATTTTATTGATTATACCTTTTTTCAAGTGAACCTATATTCGTATCTCTAAGTTGTTTAGATAAATGGATTGGGAACATAAATAAATCTCTCCTACTGCATGTGGTTTTTGTCCGTAATTTCTGGTTTCAGTGAGATGAGAGAGATAGAAGGAGGAGGGTAAGTTATCGAGAGAAAAGTTAAGATTAATTGAGGATATGCCCCTATAAGGAAACATTGCGTAACATTTTATACGGAGTACGAGAATTATCCAAAAATTAAGAGTAATTAATTTCTTAAAAATCAAAAATGTATATATTTCTGCTAAATTTAAAAATTCATAATCAAACATTAAAAGCTTCTCGCATTTTTGGACGTAGTTGCCTTCCTACACAATGTATTTCGTGGAACGAAAAAGTGATGATCTTTCTTATACGAGTACCTTTGTCAAAAACCGCCTATCGCCTGATATTTATTCATTTGTTTGAACACATTCTGGACTTCATAGGTGGTATAAAAGTGTTTCCCACTCATAAACAATTTCAGAGAGTTGAAAAGTTAATCTCTTCACCTTTTTTTATAACTTTTTTCCAAAACCAGGCTGTGAGAATGGTAGTTGATGTCTCAACCGGATGAGTCTGGGGTGTTGATTTATGGCGTTGACTGTTTGGGAACATCCACTATCATGCAACAAACGCACTCTCTTCATTCACATCCCCCTTTTTCCATTCTGTATGGTCACCCTGTAATTTGTTAGGGGTTTTCAGTACCGATCGTCATTAATTTCATTTCTCCGTAACAAACATTCAATGAGGAGAATACTTTTATTTTCTTAAAAAGCAGAGAGATGATTTTGCCGCCGAAATAGCTTTTTTGAAATTTTTTCCTACCAGTTTTATATTCATGACATCACACGTATATATTAGTATCATTCCTGACATCAACTTCAAAAGCAGCTTTTATTTCGATAGCAATCTGGTATGGTGCGTTTCCTTTCGCGAGAAGAAACCGGATTATGCCCCTCAACCCGCAACTGGCAGGATTCGGAATCGAGACACTCATTTCAACGTGGCATTGCAACAAGTGAGTTTAACCGACTGAGATAATCAAGAGAGCAATATGCTCTTAAGATTTAACTTTAACTTAACTTTAACTTTTAACCTTAGCTTTTGCCAACTTTGCTGCAAAATTCTTTTTTCAATATCATAGGCTTAGTTCTCTTCCTTTTTTTCCTGGACAACCCTCTTAGCTGGCGTTGTATTTTATTTCATGTACAATGAGTCTGGAATCAAATTCAAAGATATGTTAAATCTGGGCTGACTTATTGTATCTTATTCCCCATTTTTAACTTGTTCAGGGACGTAAAGAAACTAATATAACTGACTCCATGTACATATGTTACTGAGAATCAGAAACATAATTTGACAAGATACTTTTTCAAAATTTACTTTAGTTTTCTCGTATTCAAAGTCCAAGTGGTGTTTCGGTCTTTTTGACATACTTTTCGAGCTTCTTATAGAACAATACGTTGTGCAGAATTATGATTCTTGCACTATCTGAGGGATCCAAGTATTTTTTAATGGAAAGAAACTATGTTTTAGGCGTGTAATCTAATTAATTTATTTTTGAAAGGTTAATAAAATTAGCGCTGCAAAGCGACAAATCGATTTTTCAAAAAATCTTTATATCTTTTCATTCCAGAAATTTAATGATTCAAACGACACAGTATCCATACTGTATGCAGACAGAATAATTCGCTTTCTTTTAAAAACACGGAAAAACTATCAATTAGAGGATTTTAAGCAAATTATGAACTACACAATTGGGAGCTAATTATCGGAAATTTCACCTTTTTCAAAACAGTAATGGAGGTTACTATACAGCTATCCATAGCTTCGGTGTATATTACGTCTCGTGACATCGCAGTGCATGTTTATATCCGACAATTTATTCATAAATAACTTCATAGAGATTGTTGTACTTATACATTTGCTCTTTCTTTCTAGTAAAACTACGATTCTTTTCGCAAGAGTCATCGCATTGATTATTGTTCCAAAAATTAAATTTTTGAAAATTGTGACATATTTTAACTGTTTTCATTTATGATTGATTTACTATTCATTGAAAATTACTTTAAAAAATATTAAAAAAGGGGACCCTTTATAAAATTTATTTTAAATTTTTGGGTATGTCGTTTTCAATCCGTTTGGACACTGACCCTTACTTAATTTTTTTTATGCTTTCGAGCTAGAGTGCTGAGTTTTATTTTAAAAACTCGTACGTGTAAAGAACGGATGACTCATTCAGTTGCTAATTATAATGCACATTTATTATTTAACATATTTTCATAACATATTAAAGGAATTTTGGCCATTTTATCATATATATGAGAAGCAGTTTCATGCTCAGCATAGCAAAATTTAGATACAGTAATATACATTATTACTTATTACTGCTTCTAATAAAATACGTTGTATAGGAGATTATAATAATATCCTTTGTCTTTTGAACGTGTAAGTAAAATTGTCTTTTGAACGTGAAAAGTAATACCTCTGCCCTAAATTTATAGTATTTAAAATAAATTTAATTTTAATAAAAATTAAGCAAAACGATATTTAATTTAAAACAATTTTTTTAAGTCAGTAGTTTAACTTTGTAATACTTTTATAATACTTTACAAGTAGTAATTTGAATTTTAATAATTATCTTAGAACTTTACTTAAGTTCTTAAGATTAACAACTCATGTTTTATAACTGAGATGTAAAAATGTAACAAATACTTTTGAAATTTATCTTTGCAGACAATATTAATTTTTGATTTTTAAATGTTTGATTATTTCTAAAAACTTGCAGGAGATATTTGTTAAAAATGATTAATATTGCATGATATTTTTTTATATATTTTCCATCATTAAATGGCAACAAAATGACTATTTTTTTGGAATATTTTTTTATTCGAATTAATCATTCTAAAGACATCAATAAGGAATAGATCAATCTCTTGCATAAACTGTGAGTAATATATTTATAAGACTTTATGAATAGTAATTTAAATTTTAGTAAATATTTTAGAACTTTATTTAAACACTGCAAATGTGCACTGTGTAGCAAACACTGTGTTTTATAACGAAAATGTAAAAGAGTGACAAATTTAAAAAACATATTTCTGAAACTTATCTTTGCAAACGATATTAATTATATTCTGATTTTCATATTTTTAATTATTTCTAAGAATTGCAGTTAAAAGTGAATAACATTGTATTATTTTTCGTATAATCTATCAATAGATGACAACAAAAAGATTATTTTTTTGGAATATTTAATTTAGTTTCTAGCAAAACCTTACGATTAGTAACAGAAATTTTAGTAGCTATTTTAGAACTTTATTTAAGCCCTACAGATTAATAATTTATGTTTTATATCTAAAATATAAAGATATAACAAATTCGAAAAAATATTTTTGAAATTTATCTTTGCATCTTCTTACTTTACTTTCGAAAACATCTTTTTTCAAAAACATCGCATTATAAAATAACGTTGTTGCTTTCCCGGAGAATATTCCATGGAACATCAAATCCTCTTTAAAAGCGTACTTATCATGACAAATTACATTTTTTGAAGATATCGAAAAGAGATCTTAAGACAGTTTTCTTTTAAGGAAGAATCCTCATTCATCACATACAACCTTCTCAAAAACATGGTATCTTTCACTCGGGGATTTTTGAAAGCAAAATTTTCAAAAACGAAAGTCACTTTTTTCGAGTTTTATTTTTATCCCCTCTTTTAAAGAAACACTTCATTGAAGAGAAATGGATACGTTTGAAAAGCTACGAATGTACTTGGAGAAGTTCAGCTATACAGAATGGAAAAGTGCTTTCACAAAGAAATGGAATTCCATTTGCTCTTATGTGGGAAGAAAATTGATGTCGATAATAGAAGGTGTTCCTCGATTAAATTTTTTTTCTTCTATCTACTGATTCAATTAGAGTCTTAGATATAAAAAAAATTGAGGAGTGTATTTGGTTTCATGATTTATTGAGTATTAGCGTCGCTTTTAGAAGCAATGCGATGATTATTGTGGACAGACCTCATCATTTTGAACTTCTATAAAGTGATGAAGATGAAAAACTATAAGAAAAAATTAGTAGTCATTATTTTTTTAGTTATTTTTTTCATACAATTTAGTATTTTTGAATGGAATTTAAGGAAGATTCTATGTAAAAACGAAAATCATTGAACAAAATCGAATAAACGATTTTAGTTGAATTTAGAATTGAAAAGCAAAAGGCAATTATAGAATAATAAGAAAAACAATAAGTAATGAAATAAATGAATAAATGTAACGTTCCTGCAAAGGAACTTTAGCACATGTGTTGCTGTAATGTGAATGAATGTATATTATAATACAGTATCTTGTGTACTATGCAATATTTAGAGAAAAGTGTTACAACAAATTAATCAATTTTTTGTGATCATATAAGGTAAATATTGCTTAACCATTCAATATTTGCTTGAATATGAATTAATGTTAAATTGCATGACACTTTTTCTGTGTTTTATAAAGCTTTATTAACTTTTAACTAACTGAACAAGTATTATTTCACATGTTCAACTTCTCTTACATTCAGGAAATGTGTTGAATTCAAATTTATTTAACAAAAAAAGGAGGAAAAAATGATTTAAGAATTTTTTACGAAATGGAAGAAAAGAAATTTGTTCTCCCTTTAATATAATTTAAATACTTTTATAATCAATTGATTGCCAAATTCGTGTTTAATAAATGCAGAATAATTTAAATAAACAGAAAATAAATCTTTCCAATGGGGCTTAATTTGAAAATTTTCTTAAAATAGCTATATTAATAAAAAGGTGGACATAGGTATTTCTTTGAAGGGCAAAATCATTTTGAGGATATATCCATTAAATGCAGTTGTTCATCCTGTATAAATATTGCTTTGAGTATAATTTAAAGTGTATTTAGAAATCTTCTGTATAGTTTTATTTAACGACATTGATGCTATTAGACTACAATTGCTGCTATTAATGATACTATTAATTTTATTAATACTATTAAACCCATATATCCAAAAAGATCTTTTTAGTGTATAATATTTAGTCTCATTATACAGTTCGTATATCTAAGGTTTCAAACAGAGAAAAAATATCTGCAAAGATATCTAATAAAGGGCTCACTAAAAGATACAGAAAGCCATAAACTGTAACTAAAACAATTGTTAATTCAATAAAATGTTCGTAATTGAAGGCAATTAAATTTTTAAATAATACATAAATGTGTTTCGATTTTTTTGCGCAGTTAGCAATGAAGAAATTGTCATTTTATTTCAGTTAATTTTCTTAATTCACTTAATTTTATTTTTTATATTAAAGCTCTTGTCTACCAGTCATTTTGATTTTTATGAACGCAATGTTAATACTATGGAATTTTTACTTTCTTCTTCAAACCGAGACTATTAAATTTATTTTAATGTTATACAGTGCATCCGAAATAAGAGAAAAGTAACTAAGATTTCTACGAAATCCCATTTTGTCTCCGAGTTTCACATCTGCTTTAATGATTCGTTTGTAATTTGTCCCAATCATTAAAATATTTTGAAACATTTTAGAAAACTGGAGAGTAAATATAATTTCGCAGAAACCTGCAATTACTATTTACTCTTTCAGATGCGCTTTTTATTCCATTCAAATAAATATAGTACTATAAGTTTGATTTGGAAAGTAATTTCTGAAAGAGATTTACACTATGTTCATGAAATAAAATTAGCTTATTAATATAAGCCTTATAACAGATGTTAATAATAAAGAACTACGATTAATATTGATCAGACCTCTCATCAAAATTAAGCCACACGAGGTGTGGCTATTAAATCTATTAAATAACGAAACTGATGCTGTTTAAGAAGAAGTACGCATGCGCCAAACGCCAGCCACCGACATCTGTTTAGTATGAAGATTTCTCTTTCGAATTGAGAGCCTTTCATTTCTATGAACAAATATGTATACCCGAAGCATTCGTTCACATTAGAGTTATGTTTTTGTTTCGCCTGAAAAACGATTAGTGAGCAACGAATTGATGTCAAATTTCACATGAAATTTATAATATCTGCTACTGAAACTTATGATTTACTGAAAGGAGTATTTGACAATGAATGTTTATCGCGTGCACGTGTTTTTGAATGGCTTAAGCGTTTTCTAGATGGCTGAGAGAACGGTGAAGATGATTCACTTCCTTTTTGCCATCCCACGTCAGAAACGAATGACAATATCGAAAAAAAATCTGTCATCTGGTTCGATCTGACCATCAGTAAGATATTCGTGCGATTTCTGAGACTGTAGAAGTTAACAAGGATTCCATACGGCAAGCATTTCCATCAAGTCAATGCGCCGGCTTGTTCCACATTGTCTGTCATGATGTTTCTGGCAAAGTACACCATCTTAGTGTTAGACCATCCGCCTTATTCGCCGGATCTCGAGCCATGCGACTTCTATCTGTTTCTTGAAGTTAAACCAGCATTAAAAGGAACAAGATTTGAATCCATTGAAACTGTGAAAGGAAAAGCGCTCGCGTCCTGAAGGAGCTGACAGAAGAAGACTTTCAGCACTGTTTCGAACAATGAAAGATTCGCATGTAGTGCTGTAGGAATAGATAAGAGGTGAGAGTAAATATGCCTTGCATCAAAATAAAATGTTTTAAAGCGTCAGTCTTGTTATTTAATAGCCACATCTCGTAAGATTTCAACAGTTAAAAAGGTTTTTCCATTGTTAGAATTAAGTTTCAATCCAAATTAAAAGAACAGAGAAGTAAATATCCGGCAGTTGACTTGCAAGGGATGCCGGTGCATAATTAAGAGGAATGTTCGGCTGTGTATCACAATAATTTATCATAGCCATCTTAGGAAGTAATAAAGGGGATAAATTCTCATAAGTGCATCAGGAACTAAATATGATCTATCCGAAAATAACTTTAAAAAATCAATAAGCAACTTATAAATCAACGGATATCTGAGAGTGAATTTGAGTTAAAAAAAACAAAATTTAAAACTTATGGAATAGTTATGATCATCGTCATGTAAAAATAGGTGAATTAGGATAATTATATGAACTCTCATTTTACGTTTGCCATTGATCAGAAAGGAAGAATATGTTAATTTGCTTAAGGACAACTTTGTTAGTGCTCTTTATGGTTAGAAAGTTGGATAAAAAATTTAAGCAATAAATATATTTCGAAATTAAATAAAGGTAGAAGAAAATGTTATTTTCAAAAATAAATAAGCGAAATAAATTGAGCTAAGCAATGAACTTAAACAATTTAATTAATTAATTTAGTTTTAATTTATCGTTTTGAATTACATCCCGGGGGAAAAAAGTAAGAAATATTTTCAAGAAAATCAACAACTTATCATCTTGCGATGATTTAAATTATATGTTTATTTATTTTTAAAAGTAAAGCGTGTATGGAGTTTAACAGTTACTCAAGCGGAAAAAATATGTTGCTTTCTTTCTACATTTAAAAAAAGTTATAATTCCTTTTTTAAAACCATTTTTTCCTGAAGTCTTAAATTCTCATTCGTCTAACAGATATTTTTTTTAGTTTCCAAAGTATTAAGTTATATTTAAAATTAATTGAATGTAAATACTAAAACAACCCATTAAATAAAATTCAAATCCGAGGAAGGTTTTAAATAAAAATCCTTTTACGTGGAAACTTGCTTTTCTTCTTTTACAAATATTTTAATTCTCAAAAGTATTTCCATTTAAAAAAAAAATATTTCGAATAAGAAATTCTTATGAACAAAATTTGACTCAACAAAAATGAAAAATTTAAGTCACGCAAAACAGTATCTAATATCTTTAAAAATAAATTTAAAATGCATAACGTTTTATAAATCCCGCTAGTTTCCTTGAAGCATGAGTCACTATTTTTAATAAAATTTTAGTTCAAGGATACGTCTGTCATAAACAACAGCTTATAAAAGATCTCTTAAATCGTTTCCTTTACCGAAATTCATACGTGTTGGTGTTAGCTCCAACAATTTCCCTTTGCGTCTCCTCTTGTCGCTATATTTTCAGACAGGACGAAACATTTCCTCCCTTGAAAGGACCTTCCGCTGCTTTTATAGTTTGGAATTTCTTTTTTCTATTCTTGGTTGATGTATAGTCATAGTTTTGTACCACCTGGTTCAAGTGCATGCTGTTACAGTAACCCATTTCTTCGGGTGCAGTCAATGTTATCGATATAGCTTTCTTTCCCTTTCATGGTGAAATGGAACATTTGAGTCAAAGTTATCCCAGAAGTATTCTGAGGGTTTGTTGGGACATTCCTGGCTGCAGGAAAAAGAATCAGTTACATGTAAAATGTTACGAGAGCTTATGAAACGTACGAGTATCTGAGTTTTGTCTCTGTTAGATTAAGGCTGTTCTTCGATTAGTATCAAAGATAGGGGGACCAGACATCCCGCTTTTATTGGGACAGTCCCGATTCTTAACAATTTATCCCGCGGGGTTTTGAGGAAGTCCCGAGTTTTAGAAAGAATGCACGACAAGCTAGGGAACGGCGGGAGAACGGCAAGAGAATATATGGTTTTTGGCTTACATGTAGTTATTTTACCATGATATGAGCTTTATAATGTTTTTGTAAATTCTAATTCTAAAATTCTTTATTTAAAAATAAATTTTTCAATTACATCCTTTAAATATGCAGATACAACTGATTAAACGCATTGTTTATATTTCGATAGCTTCGTTTCGGTCTTGAAATTTTTTATTTCCGGTCGCTTTAAAATGAACTTCCTGATTAAAATCTGGATTATGACTTTATTTCTAGCTATCCAAGAAATCAATGCAAACAATTTTTGAACTCCTAAATATGTAGGCTTTAATAAAAAGTAATAAATAAATTTTCGAAAACTTTAACGAAAATTATGATTTTTGGGTAGAAACATTCCATAAGGACATTTATAGGGGAAATGTCACTTATCGCCAAAATTTCAAAGACAGAAAATATTTTCAATTTTCACGAACGCTTGTTGATGTGTAACACATATATATACGATGAGGAAGCAGTACCCTAAAATATATTTAGGAATACATGAAAATTTCGCTATTTTTATCTTGAACATGTAAATTTAAAAACTCATTTGGCATTGCAGTAAAGGAAATGAAACAGGAAACATTACTTACACCAGAAAAAAAAGGATTGATTCAGATAGAAAATTATAATAATATTATTATTATTATAAAATACGCTGCTCTCTAAGCGATAGCAAAATGAGAATATACAATGAATGGTCGAGTGTTTTTCAGCGGAAATAGTGTTCTAATTTCCGGTCATATTCTTTAATATTACGCGGAGACATCCTTAAAAGAATAGACTAGGAAATTATAAAGGCTTACTTCTTGTTATTATTGCTAATTAAGTATTGGATTAATTTGAGCAATGTTGCTTTAGATGTATCACGAAGTTACGAATAATAGATCTAAGTTAATCATGTACATAAAAACGATAACATTTGGCTTAAAAGGGTTGAGTACCTTTATATTTTACTACTAACAGTGGGATATTTTAGATTTAGTTAGATTCTTAAGAATCTAAATAGTTTAATATTGAGTTGCCCTGGCTTCGTTAATATCCCGTATTTGATCTATAGTAAAAACCAAATACAATTCACAAAGGATACTGAAAATGTTTCAGAACTCGATTACCTTGCAAGTGGAATAGATACCTTTTTGAGTTCTATACCAAAGAGAATCAAAAGTGTTTACTTATCTGACCAAATCCGAAAAAAAATCTTTTATACCGGATCTCATTCATTATCCGATGATCACTTCTCACTAAGTTTCGATAATCTTATAATCTTTTTCTTCTTGGAGTAAGAATACGACCATTATCGTTGTTCAACCATCTGATTCTTCTCTCTCTCTCTCTTCCACCTCTGTTTTCCCAGCTTCTATTCGATTCAATTTAATTCATATATAAAACAGCTGATTTACATGATTCTTAAGTAGAGGTTCTAGAATTAAATAATGGCATAGAAGTGGCTAATAAGATCAGTTTGTTACGTTTGGGTATTCGCAATTTTCTCTTCACTGAACTGTGCATGATAATTAAAATTCCCAGCTCAGGAGTCGTTCTCATCACTTGACCTTTGTTACAAATTACGAGGTCCATTGCCGATAGCCCTCGTATTGCTTCTAGTGCGACAATAATTAAGTCAATCAATCAATCAATACACAATATTTCATGTGATGATTTAGTTGTCCTCTTCTATAAATGAATTCTGTATCGGACAATTTGTTTCATTATTTAGACTAATAAATATGTCATCGCTTAGTGGAAATACGAAACATTTTTTACTAAATTAAGAGAAAATAAATTATTAATTTTCACCATTGTGTAATATTGGAAATTTGTCAAAGTTCATGCCTAGAATAAAACATATTCAAAAATATAAACACATTTTCTGGTCACTGTTGCGAGTTCAATACATTTTATGGAATTTTAATTTACCTTAATCATTTTTGTTAAAGGAATGATTTAAAAGTTCAGAAAATGCATTTATAAAAACGGAAAGAATGAAATCTAGTAAATATAACTTGGTTAAATAAAATAACATCTGAAGATGCTTAAGAATTTGATGAGAGTTGACGTGTAGGTAAATATTTAAGAATAATTTTATAATGAAAAGTAATTAAATAGTAAAAAGAAATGTGTAACAATATTTATTCTATAGAATTAAAAGCTTTTTTATTGATAATTTTACTAATACAAATAAAAAATTCCATTCCCTTCTTTTCCCATAAGACTCCGAGTAGAGGAGAACATGATATATTTTTAAGGAATCAAAGATTCTTCAAAAGTTTTGCTTTTAACTTATTTTGAAAAGTAATATAAAAGCGATGCTTTTAAAAAAATATCTTTTGACAAAATACTAAGAAATATTTTTAAAAAAACAAAAACAAAAAAAAATCACAGAGCACACCGAAAGCTTTTGATATAAATAGTGCAGTATTGCTTTTTATTTTCCAACTGAAACTATGTTATTTATATGGCTTAGGGATATGACATTCTTTAAATGCCATTTTGATAAAATTGCTTGGTAAATATATTAATGCGTTATTTATCTAATATGAAAACAACTTATTGTAATAGCTTTTAAGAATAAAATAAGTGTACATGAATTGCAGAAAAATATCATCAATTTTCTGTTATTATTTTTCAGCAACTAAGAAAGGAAAAGCAACAATAATACAAATTGCTCAAATTCAATGAAAAAGTTTCGAAGCAATTTTTCATCTGGCTTCGTTTGTAACTGTTTTTATTAATTGTCGACAGAAAATAAAACTACGTTTGTCTGCAAAACCTAACTTTCAAGTGCCTAGTTCTGTCTGAATGTTTGCAATACACGTAATCTTGTAAATTGATTTTTGTAAAAGTTTTTTCTATTCTAGTTTAATTTCGTATATTTATTTCATACATCTTGAATCTAAAAGCACACAATAAGATTATTATTCATTATTATTACTCAGGGTTTGTTCCAATTCAAATTAATTGTCTCTTTTGTAAAAGCTATGCAATCGAATGATATTAGATAATATTAATTTTTTAAAAGTTTTTATTATCCTATAAATTACTTTATTTGTTTATAGTTTTATACATTCTGTTAACAACAATGGCTTAAAAAGTTTTTTTGCATATTAATTTCAACTTCAAAGCGTATATATAATTAGTGTATTCCTCATGTATTGTTTGAAAATTCTTTGTAAGTATAGTAAGGCCCTGTGGAAATAAATAAAAAAATGCAGAGTTATATATTCGAATCACTTATCAATGGAGATTGTGAGAATTGAATTATAAAGTACAATATATCGGAATCTAGTTATAAGGTATTAGCATAAATGAACTGAGACATCTTTCGTCGTGAACTAATTACATTTCCTGTAATAAAAAGGGATGATTGCATAGGAAGAGTAAATTTTTGAATTTCCTGAAAATAATTATAAATTTTGTTTTTTCGCAACTGTAAAAGTACCTTAAGAAAATGATTATTTAATATTTGATGTTATCTGAAGAATAATTAATTTCCTTTTGTTCTCAAATAACGATTATACTAGATTAAATAGGATGAAGTGCTTGATGTTTATTTCTTTCCCATACTTCTAACCTTTTTATTCTTATTTTTGATTGTTGTGAATGCATGATTTGATCAAGAACTCAATGCCGATACTTCTGGTTTTAAATGAAAACTATGCCTGTATATAAAACCAAATTTGCTGAATGTTTACTAAATTAATTCATGACAGATATCATATTTGTATGATGCAGAAAATATTATTTTCATATGCACGCTTTTAATTATTTGTGTATGATGCAGATGATATTTGTTTTATATCCATTTTCATATATTTAAACATTTATGTATGATGCAAACGATGCTTATTGAAAACAAATAAACTATACATTATTTTTAAAATTATTCTTTAGTGGAATGACACTTAAGATATTGCTTATTGGAATATATATTTATCTTTGTAATTGCTCTAAAAGTTCGAAAAAGAGATGGATTATAGAAGAGTGTATTTTATTTTCAATTATTGTTAATTAATAAACACCATTAATAATTTACATATTTTGTTGGCATTGTATCTAAAGTTTGAATAACTACACTGATATTAAATTGCATTTAAATGCCATGTATTTAAAATTAAAAGAATCCTTTGAAGGATATTATTCTATTGAAAATATAAGCATTTCTGATGTTAATTTATTTCTTTTGTAAGCCTCAAATTTACATATGTTAGGGAATTTTTTTTTATCATAAAAAGAATTCCTAAATATATGTAGAAATTCTGAGTTTTTTTAAATCATTTCCCAGTGCATAAAATATTGTGCCTGTGTGTGTTAGTATGGTACACATTAAAGTTGTCTTTACCAAATATTAAAGAATCGGAGAAAATTGGACGCTATTCTTTTCAAAAATTGTTTTAAAATCGATATAATTTTCTGACTATTTTTATTATGCTGAAGAGCAGTATTATGTTTTATATAAATATGAATGTTTGTCTGTTTTTTTCTACATTGTTTGTATCCAAATTTAGAAGTAGCTCTAAAATATTTAGGGAGCTACACTGAACAACTGAACACTGAACTACAAGAACTTTTGAAGCAGCCGTAAACATATTACCTCCAAAATAACGTTTGAATTTTTTTTTTATTTTTGATGTGTGAGTTAATGTTTTTCTAAAACTTATTTTTTCACCATTAACAGATTGTAGCATCATCTATTTGCTGAAAAATTTACCTTTTGAAATTAATTTCTTTGTGGGCAAATTATTTTCTTTGCACTTTGCGGGGTACACTCGCTCAAAATGTTATAATTCTTGTACGATCTGACATATATAAATTAATTAGCCGACTTTTGGCGAATTTTTGAAAATAGCATTGAAATTTTTTAAATTTTTTAGTTCATTTATTCCAGAAATGTATCGATACCAAAGGAACTGCATTCATTCGGTATAAGGATCGACCATTTGGCTCTTTTTTTTTATAAAAAAAAATAGAGTAATTCTAATAATCTCTTAATTCTAATTATCACTTACGGTTCATTTAAAATTGCACAAAATATAATTTAAAAGTCGGGTCTCATTAAGAAAATTATGCTTCGAACTGGATCACTATATATTGTAATTCTTCCGTGTTATACCACTAATTATAATAAGACTGTTCATTTTGTTTTTTTTTAAAAAAAATCTGTAAATTCGGAAAAAAAGCTCTCATTTTTTATCTTCTGTAAATCAAAGCTAAATTGATTTTTAAATTTACATTTAAATTTGAAACCGAATGCAACCTTCTATTTAATTATGCACATAATTATGTAGTTTCCTTGAGTTTACTTAAATTAATGCATAGATAATTATTGACAGTGAGCAATTACAAATTCAAATGAAGAAATGTACTTACATAACTCAATCTCGATAGAGCATAAACTATGCAAACGATCGCAAAATTCACTAGACCTATCACACCGGATAGTTCGATCAACACTAAAGTTAATTGCATTTGGATTGAGTTTCTATAAGTACCTAGGATAGTTGGAGTTTCTACAAGTACCTGGGATACGAATTGCTCTCCTAGCACTTAATCATGGCCGAATGTGATATGACTTGAGTTTTGTTCATGGTGTACTAAAGTTTCTGAGGGGATACATTGCAATTGGACGCTGCTAAGATAATACTATATTTTTATTGCCTGCTGAAAATGATGGTGAAAGTAGAATTTGAAGACCTACGTGGAAAAAAAACTTTAGAAGACTGATTTTAGAGCAGCTGTCCGCCTTTTATATTTTGTCGCGGTGAGAAATGGAACTTTCAAGTAGTTTCTCCGTATCTAGTTAATCAAACTTAACCAAATTTAGAAATTTCGAGTTTCCCAAACAAGCATTTGACTCCATATTTGTTCGCCAAGATGCCAATAACATTGGCAAAACTCTAGAATAACAATTCGAATTTGCGTAATCTTACACCATCAATTAAATGTACTCCCACAAGTTTAATACAAAACAAACTAAGATAAACACATAAACATTCAAAAGTACTTTATTCCATAGTTCCCTACCAAATCCTCTGAAGCTGACGCTTAGAAAATACGAATACCATAATAAACACAATTCATAATAACATTTATTATTAATATTAAATCGCCATAACTATGTTTGTTTATTAATCAAAATAAAATCCTTTCCCAATGTCTCCTCTAAGAATAAAACGCACGAGCCCAATTAAGCAATTTATTACTAAAATTTAAGACCAAAGTTCCAAAAATAAATGGCGAAGGTGTAAAATATCCAATAAACAGTTACCACTAAATGACAACCATTACGTGAACGAAGCGGCATCGAAATGACTGCCTGCAAAGGCCTCTTTATTGAACCCTGGAATCGTAAAACGGTGCTGATACACCTGAAATCAGAAAAGGAAATTTTTATTCGCCACTGTCCATTAAGCCTTTCAAGTAAATTGAGCCAGGAAGAGGTGTACTCTTAATTAGAGAGTAACGCCTGTAACTATCTGTACTCACGGACAGCAATGGCGAGAAACTGAATGAGCGTTTGAATTATACGGAAATGAACTTCGGAAGAAACGACGCCATGTTGTCTTATGAGTTTCTTAGAAATTGATCTGTAAAGGGGGAATGAATTACGTAGCATTTTAATATAAGTATTATTTTCTCCAAATGAACATTTCTGAAATGAATAATAAGCTATAATTATGAAAGGAAACGTTTTTTTGTTAATAACCTAAGACTATATTCTCACGTTTTGAATATATCAGGTGTTGTGAGAACAAGAAAAATGCAATTTTGACATCTTTATTGATAGAAAGCTTTAAAAAGGAACGTATTTGATTGCAAAGGAAGATTATTTCAGTGAAGTGGGAATGAAATATAGCTTTAATAAAAATAAAATTTTAGCTGAACGAGTGTTTCTGAAATAATGATGGTGATGAATATTGGATTTGCTAAAAGTTTGAGATAAATTTTTAACATTTTGAATATTAATTGGCTTGTGAGTAACAGTAAATATACTTCACTATCTGATACCCACCCGCTTCGCTGGGAAGACGATAATATTATATTTTGGAAACTATACGTAAAATATCAAGAAAAGTTTCAATTTTTAAGCGATAATGATAATCTAAATTTAAAAATTTAAGAAATTAATTGACTGCAATAATGGTTATCCACGACTTTCAAATATATGAGAAAAATAAAAAAAATTAGTATAAAATATATATATATACCCCATATATATATATATACCCCATATATATATATATAATATGGATAAAATTCAATCCACCGTATACATGATACACCTAGTATTACCAAAGATACAACCTTTTGTCAGAAAATTCATCATGTGCTTAGCTAAATATGTAAGTTTCCTACTTTCGACATGCACGAAATTTGGCATAAAGAGCCTCTTCTCCAAAATCTTGCCAATCCTCCATTAGCACTTCAATATTAAATTATTTGGTATTTTTCTATTTCGTATACTCAAATCTCACCAAGTAAACTTAATTTTTGACAATACATAGTGTGTACATATAAAAATATATATTCCGTTTGGCGTCGGTCATATCACTTTTGGCGATAAAGTCGCCAAAAATCACATAACCGATGGATAAGAGTAGTTAACGGATGAAAATTACATTTTGGATAAGACTTCCGTAAAATCCGTTCTTAGTGAGCGTCTACATCGCAAAATGAGTAACTATGCTAAATTTCAAGTCAATCGGTTGTATAGTCTCAGAGATCTCGTGAGGAGTCAGTCAGTGATAATTCGCTTATATATATATATATATATATATATATATATATATATATATATATATTACCATCTTTAATTAGAGGATGCTTTGATATTGGGTAAAATTGTACCTGATCAGG
The DNA here is from genome assembly GCA_019974015.1 of Nephila pilipes. Classification (NCBI taxonomy): domain Eukaryota; kingdom Metazoa; phylum Arthropoda; class Arachnida; order Araneae; family Nephilidae; genus Nephila; species Nephila pilipes. The sequence goes on from BMAW01005176.1 coordinate 22,366, forward strand.
AAAGAACTTTGCTTCAGTGAGAAGGGAATAAACAATAGCGTCAAGAGTACAAGAATTTTTACTCAAATGAATGTTTGTGAAATGAATAACTAATAATATTTGTGAAAGATAGATTTGCTAACAATCTAAGACAATATTCTAACATTTTTAACATAAAAGTTCTTGTAAAATTAGAAAAATATTGTTTTAATATCTGTAATGCATTGAAATTGATAGGATGCATTGAAAATGAGTGTATTTGATTGCAAAGGACAATTGTTTCAGTAAGGAGGGAATGAAATTTTTTTTTCATGCAAGGATTATTTTACCGAAACTAATGTTTATAAAATAATGATCGTGAGAAATATTAGATTAGTTATAATAATCTAAGACTAAATTTCTATCTACATTTTTAATATAATTTTATTTTTAAGAACAATAAAATACCACTTTAATATCGTTTTTTTAGAAGATATTTTGAAAGTGTGTTTGATTAAAAAAATGCGATTATATTTTAGAAAAGAACAAAATTAAGCCTTAAGGGCTGAGAAACTACAGAAAATCAGTAAGCAGTACATAATGTTATGTATTGTGTCCCTTGCTACAGGATTTCCTGTGTAACTTAAAGCAATTTTAATAGTGCTTTATAGAGTTGTTGAAGGTACAAACTTAAATTTCGCCATTATTTTATTCACATTTAAGAATTGTCAAAATATTGAAATATCCCCTTAAAATACATATTATTTAAAAATGTTCATTTCACTTCGTAAAATATTTGTTTTCCATTATACTCTTATTATAGAATGCTATCATAATTTGGTTCATGCTGAATATTAATTTAATTTCGTGTTAACCATTCTGTCTTTTACTTCACCTTCCACCCATCCAGAAAATTATTTGCAAATGTGATAAGGTTGAGATAGCTGTGTTGTTACTTTTCATGCAATCAATAGCGGAGAAAATTAATTTCACATAATCTAGTCTAATTAAACAGGTCTTTGAGGTTTAATTAAATCAGACATCTTAAGCAACCTATCATAGGTGATTGCTAGAAACCAATAAAGACAAACAATGTGTACGGTTGTGGTGTAAGACAGAGGATTTATTTACATGTATCTCATTTATCTAAATGTTTCTTTATTTATTGAATTTTCGCTATTCTTATTGCATTTTAAAAATGTAATTGTAGTACCTTTTTCTTTTAATGTAGAATAAATATAGACGTAATGTCTCGTTCCACCCGGAACGAGACATTACTTTTTGTACTTTTATAAAAAAAAATATTAAACCCTTCCCTGTTTTACTTAAATATGTGGTATTGTTTTTGATTTACTTTCACAGCGAGGCATTTTATAATAGACAGTATAACTTTTTTTAGTCTAACTACAGGTCACATCCAGGTATTTTCAATCAAAAGGATTAATTATGTTGATTTAATCCAATTATCTATCAGTTTGTTATTATCTTCTGTCTCCCTTCTCTTTACTTTCTATTAAACTTCGCTTATATATTACTATCTTTATTTCAATTTGTTACACAAACGACTTCATCTAATTAACCTAATAACGTTTCATTTTGGTTTACAAGGTGTTGTTATTCTGTTTAATTCAAATTACCAAAATGTCCCAGAGGTTAGTGAAGAGAAAATCGAGGTAACTCAACATCACAATCTTTTGCTATAAATGATCCTCTAAGTCTTCCATCCATCCACCTCACATTCTTCTTCTCCAGCTATGACTTGAAGCTAGAACTGTTTTTTTTTGTTGATGGACGAGGAAAGATATGTCTGAGGAAATACGTTTAATTTTGTTCCGTTAAACGTGCGTAAAACAAATATCCAGTTTCGGAGTACAATTAAGTTTCTTTGAATGAGGAAATGCAGTCGATTTGTCAACATTTAGTTTCTCAGGAATCACTTAGATTGAAGAACTCATTTCAAATCATTTAAACAAGTTTTAACTGAGAGATACTTAATAGCAGGAACGTGAAACAAATAAAGGTCTGATGTATTTTGATGAAGATCAGTGATACTCATTTCTCTATTAAACCCATATATTACCTCCGAACTTGTGATAAAAATGTAACTCTTCATTTCCCATTTCAAGTATTAATCCCTCAAAATGCTAAATTAAAAGAAAAATGATATTGCCTTTGCTAATATCATTTTAACATGTGCTAGTATTTTTTTTAAAGATTTATTCAGATGATAAAATTCATCTTTGGAAACGAACTCATTCGATGGAGAAAGTTTTGAGTCTTTATATTTCGTAGCCCTCATTTTCCCAATCTATATCCCCGGTTCACCAAAGGGAATGCAAATAAACCTAAAGTAAGCGTAATTTCAAGTCCCAGACTTCCCAGAAGCAATTACAATTAAAAAAAGAAAATACTTTCTTCCAATAATTCCTAATACATTTTTATTTTCTTAAGCAAAACATTACTGAGTACATAATATATGTCATTGTTAAAAACAAAAAGAATAAAAGCAGACGATTCTTCGAAAAGAATTATTATTGAGTTAAATATTTAAATAAGAGTAAACGATAAAATTATTCATTTCATTAGGTCTTTCTAAATACCATTAATTACCTCAAAATGTGAAATTCTTTTAATCCATTCATTTAAAACACTCTTAAGACCAAATTATAGATCGAACTATTTTAACTCAATTATTTTAAGCACGCTTTCCTTTTCCTTTTCAGACATCAATACTTTTCAAAAATATCTCGAAGAATTCTGACGCCATTTGTACCATAAATATTTTCCAAGCCTCCATCAACAATTAAGCTTATATGAATATTTATTACTGTGCAACACAGAATCGATTTTCAGTAAAAGTTGCTAAACGGGCCATCAAAAGCGTTTTGTCCAAATACACATTATTTATTCAATTAGAAAGTAAACATTATGCCGTTTTAAAACGAATTTGTAGAACAGATTATCAGGCTATTAATAAAAGCGTATTAATAAAGATGTACGAGTTAAATGATTATTGGAAATGCTTAAGCGTTTATTTTTGAAATATCTGTCTTGAAAATTAAAGCATTTAATTTTTAATTGTTCGATTATTTATTATAAGGATCATTTTTCTGAGTTAAATTCAAGAGGATTTCGTGTTTGAATTTGTATCATAGAGATAATATTATTATTTAATAGTCTGAAATTTCGCTGAGAGTTATTAATGTGGGTAAAGGGTTTTTAAGCTCATACTTGTCAGGGGATAGTTTAACCATTACATTTGATTTGAAGTCACATCAGGAAATCTGTTTTTCATATTGCACTTCGATTTTTCTAATTCTTTGCTGATTTTCATTCAGCATGACCGGATATCTTAGTAATTGCGTTTGATATAAAGTAATTAAAACTCCTATTTGTCAACCATTTTGATTACGAAACGTAATATTAATAATACAGAGTTTCTACAACCGTCCTCAAATCTATACTATAATATTTTATCTGTTTGAACGCAAAAAAAAAAAAAAAAAAAGCATCCGAAAGAACAAAACATAATAATGATTTCTGTGGAATTACATTTTCTAAGCGATATTTAAAAATACATTAGAACATTTTTTAAAGACTGGAAAACCTGTAAACGAATAATCAAAATCAGGATAAAAATACTTTTAAAAATTGAAGTAAAAATGTAATTTCTCAGAAACCTTTCTTATTTTTTGATCTTTAGAATGCATTTTTTTGCATTCAAATAGATGAAATGGTCAAGATTTGAGAATAAAAGTAAAAATTCGATGAGATTAACGTTACGTTCTCGAAATCAAAATGGCCGGTAGATGGGAGTCTTAATGGCAAAGTTGGAATTATAGAATAACGATTTTGATTAATATTTTACCTCAGTACAGCTCCGAAAATAATAATTCTGAAAAAAAAAATTATCAAAAAAAAATAATAAAACGCAATAGACTTATAAATAATACAATATTAAGATAAAATAATGAATTCAGAATTTCCTCGAGCAACAGCAAGCGCTGTTTGTTGTCTCCCATCTACCGGCTATTTTGATTTCGAGAACACAATATTAATCCTATGGATTTTCTACAACCGTGATCAAATCTTTACTATTTCGTTTATTTGAATGCAAAGAAGTGCATCCGATAGAGCAAAAAATGGTGAAGATTTATGTGGAATAACAGCTTTCCTCCGAAATTGAGAATATTTCAGAATATTTCTTAAAGACCAAAAAACCCGTAAACAAATAATTAAAATAGAGTCAAAAACATTTTTAAATATCACAGGGGAAAATGTAATTCGTCTGAAATCATTCTTTTTTGCTCTTTTGGGGGCATTTTTTTTGCATTTAAATAGATAAAACGGAAAGGTTTTGAGGATAGTAGTAGAAATTCCGTGGGATTAACATTACGTTCATGAAATCAAAATAGCGACAGACGGGAGCTTTAATTATATTTTTTAAATTCTTACTATTAGTTTACACTCTCTTTATATATATCTTTTTCAAATTTTCAGTCGTTAATAAAATATTTTTCATTTATCTACTCAATATCAAATACATTTTTTAAAACTTTTAGTGGATGACACTTGATGTTAATACAATTTTTCCAAATATTAATTCATTAATTAAATTTAGTTGGTGAAAATGCAGTTTAGCCCAATAACTTGACGGGATTTCAAAAACAGCCAAACTTAGCAATTTTTTCGATTGAATGTTAAGCCTGCGAAGAGGACCATTTGGCAAAATACCGCCAAATAATTCCTGTCACCAAGGGCAGTTGGGCTAAACAGCATTCCAACCATTTAAGTTATCGGATGAATTAAGAAACAAGCCAATGCTTCTACTATGTCCTTTGTCTTGCAATGGCAAAGTTGATAGAGTGTCGGCGTAGAATCTTCATGCCTTCGGATTGAATCTCGACGAACCATAAATTTTTCTTATTTGATTTTCAAATCATTAATTTTAGTTTTATGCTGGAGAAAAAAATTTCTCTTATATAAGGTATTTAGCAAGATATAAATTTAGGAATAAATACTGTCAGTGACAAAGCGTGAAGATCGCTGGAAAAATTTCTTTTGCCACTTAATAATGTGATTCTGTCATATGTATACACATATTTATTTTAATTGTAATTATTTAATAAAAAGTAACAAAAATAAAAATTTTCTTTTTTGACCTAAGTAGGAATTGACTTTAAATATTCTTTTTATGTTACTTATTACTATGACAGTCGAAGAATTTAAAAAAACATAGTCTGTTTAATCATTTATGAAGATTCTGAAAATTTAGTGATTAATTTTTTTTCTTTTCTTGTAAAAAAGGACCTGGTGTTAAATTCCATCCGTTACTGATGCTTTCTGTATCAAATAAATGCATATCAAATACTTTTTGTTTTAAGCTTACTATTATAAATTGACTACAAACTCATGAATAAATAATAATAAATGTTCTATTAATTAACTATAAAAATGACTTTACTCAGTACAATACACGAAAATCATAAAACTTTATTTGTAGATATTGTAATTTAGAACATTTTTATTAAGAAGACGATACGAAACCAAACAGTCTTCGTATGATTGTATTATAATATATAAAAATGTTAAGAAATTTCATGAAATGAAGAAATGGGAGTAAATAAGTCGAAGTAAATAAAAATAAATGTACTTAAAGTAATAAAAATAAGAAAATAGTAAATATTTTTATGTAAAGTTTTGCAAGATACTGATTTAGCTATAAAAGATGCTAACTTTCTAAAAAAATAATTATTAAATTATTCATTTAGACATAAAAATTAAAGCAATTGATAAAATATTTAAGTGAACAACAACATTCTTTTTCAGATATTAAATTATTAGATTAAATATACTTTTAAACTGTGTGTGTGAATGTAATAATTACTGCCTTAAAATGAAAACAAGCGAGGACCATTTCCTAGTTTATTTTGAAAAGTAATGAGATGATGAATTTATTCATAACCTAACACTATATATATATATATATATATATATATTACATTATCCATTATGATTACATAGCTTCTAGCGCTGCTTTATTAATTAAAGAACCAATCAATTGAGAATCTTAATCTTTCTGCTTTTAATATACTATCCAATAAAAGTTTAACACCACATTGTTTTTCCTTCCCTTTCTTCTACTAATTAATTAAATAGTTACTTATCAATAATCCAGTGAATGAAACATCATACAGTGAGGACAACAAATTCATTTTTTTGAGATTTATTAATAATCAGAGTTCAGCGCCTAGCCAATTTAAACTATGGATAAACCTTATTAGCTTCAGAATTTAATGGCATTTAATGTAATATATTATTACTTATCTTATCTGAACCAATCGGTTTCGAATCATTTAGAGATTTGGAGACGATAGCTCGTTACTCTGATCCTTAATAGATAATTTATATGCTCACTTCTAAAAGTTCTTTACTCAGCCCAATTATTATACAGATGTTTCTCGTTGATAGTTTCAGCTCGTTATCTCTACCAGCAACGAACTAACCTCACTTTAAATTCTTCGCTGCTCATAAATACAATTATTCAAACATGTTCTCTACCCTTCATTAAGTCTAATCTAATCTGCACAAGTCACGTTTCACTCAATAGGTGAGATCTTCATTTAAAAAAAATTATTCCTTAAAGTGTTCAGTGAAAAGGAGGAAAGGGGATTGAATAAATAGATTAAAAAACAGATTAAATTGATTGATTAAAGAAAAACTAAAATGAGTCTTTCAAGGAGCTTCATCAGATCTTCTGTTTATATAACTTTTAGTTTGTAATTAATTACTTATTATTTTACTACTATCTAGGATCAAAATACAAAGTATGTTTTGATCTAGAAAGAAAAACATAAAAGCAAAAAAAAATCATTCTTTTGTTTAAATATATGGTGAGATTAGGCTTTCACATTAAGTTACAATAAGAAACATTTAAATTATTTGTATTTGTTTAATTACATAATATTATATTGAACTTAAAAATATTACCTGCCAATCCTTTTGTTTCAAATTATATTTTTCAGAATTTGTTCCCAGCAAGGAATTAGCCAATTCAAACAGTTGGCGAAATCATTACAATAACGAGTTTGCGAACCTTCTCCAACAAAACTTAAAAACTTGTACACGTCCCAAGTTAAATTCAAAATTAACTTTTCTGAGAAGGAATTTTAACACAAAAATAAATGGCAAAATGTGTTGAAAATCAATTAAATTCTCCTTATTTTCCTTTAAACATGCAACACGAGCGTACTGAGTCACAAAGCACCTTTTCGAAGCTTTTAAGGAAAAATAATTGAAAGTAAAGCACAAAAGATGGCTTTTGTTCTTAAATAATCTTTTTATGTTTGCTTTTTGCGGGCACTTGAGCTAAATTACATGTTTTCACTCAAATAAAAAGAAGACTTCCCAAACATGTTAAAATAATTACTCTTCCCAGCTACGATGATTAAAAGTAATTTTTACCTCCATTTTCTCTCCTAATAAAATGAAAGTCCATTAGCAGTGGCCTCCCCCTTCAACCATTTACACAAAATATGATTTAAATAATTAAGTTCACTCTATTTTGGGGCTTTTGAAGTTTCAAAATGCTGATTTTTGTATCCTTATCTCTTTTACCTTCTTCCTTATTGCTTAATACTGATATTTATCATATTTTATTATTCAGTGTATTTAGAGTGAAAAAAAAAGGAAATATTAACCTCCTTTTAATCCTCCAGTAGTGCTTGAAATTAAAAGAAGATTATTCTTAAACTGTAACTTGTTCAATCGCGTGAGTCATCTTACATTTTTAAATTTAAATAAACATTTATATGCATTTTAATACAAAAATATACTTTAACTATACAAAGGGACTGTTCACTAAACACTTGGAAAAGAGAGATATTGAAACAAGTGTTGAAAGAGAAGCAAAAATTTATGTTATACGTTCTGTTTTTTCACTGAGCATGAAAAGTAGTAGCTGAGTTTATGTCCACGATCCTTAAGCCTGATATTAATAATTTCTTTTTTCAAGGTCACACCAGAACAAGCTGAAGTTATTTGTTGTTATATGACTGATAAACTTCCTATCTCTCCCCCCGAATTCGATAACCTTTCTTTGACATTATAGATCGAATTCGATAACCTTTCTTTGAGTTATATGACAGTAAAATAATGAGATGTCAGTTATGACTTACAGTAACAAACAAAATCCATAAATGAAACAATTATTGCTATGTTTTTACTGAATGTTGCTCGTAGAAGCATTGAGAAAACGCTCCACCACAATTTAAAAATTATAGTCTCAAATAATTTACGTTTCTTATCTTTTGACTAAGAAAAATGTTTATATAGTGGCTAAAATAGATGAAATTTGCTTCAGAATCCGGTATAAGTTGCGATCTAATTCAACTTGTAATGCATAAATAATATAATTGTTTTATAAAGCGTCTTACTTAAGGATACTTCAGAAAATGTTGGTTGATATTTGTCACTCAATGAAAGAAATAATCTGTTCTCCTGTGTACATTTGCAAATGTATACTAGACACTAAACAAACGTTTCCTGTGTGGAGGAATTGAAAGCTACCCAGAACCATGCTTGTGGAAAATTCACTTAGCATTCGCAATGATCAAAATTATACCACTGGTTAACATTCGTCACCCAGCGGTTAATCCGGCATTCAATGGTCCGGTATATTATATAAGATGGTATATATCGGGACATTTCCTATTGGAACTTTTCGTAAGGATTCTGAAGTTTATCGACCTTAATCACCAAATACCTATACATTGTTGCTCGTGTTTTCGAGCAGTATTCATTGTAGTTATTAGTTTTCATTTCAGTATAATGTTTCTGGTTTTCTAGCAGGTTACGTATCACGTTCACACAATATCACAATTGTACATGTATTTCGCAAAGTGCAGTAGGTGTTCTTCACAGACTTTTAAAACTAACAAGTGTAAGCAAGTCATAAAATAGCTTGCCACAATTTGTGACTGCGTTCGCATACGTTCTATTTTGACATTCAGTACAAAAAATGCAGGTAAGGTTTTAATTAAATGCACCAATCACCAAATTTTAAATGGGAAAAAATGTTTCCCTGAGTCAGGAAAGGATTAACTATTATTGTTCTGTATAAACATTTCTTTTGTGCTGCATTTTTATCAGTTCAAAAATATTCAATTAAATTAATGTTCATTGATTTAATTTAATTTTTTGTTGTTGCCAGAATGAGGATGTAATTTGTCGAATATTTGTATCTTCTGCACTGGTTCAAAATGTGAGTAATACATCAAATATATGTTTTAATCACTTAAATGTTTATATAGAGTGAGTTATACTTTATATCTCGGCTAAAATTATATTGATCTTGATAATCTAGCGAAATTGCTAATTTGGCTCGGTCATGGTCACGAACGTGCCTGATTAAACAGCACTTAATGTAGCACTCAACATCTACAAATTCTTAAAAAAAACCTAGAAAAAGCCGTGATTGTGTTTGTAAATAGTCTTAATGGATTTAACTCTATGACTCTCAGGTTGTTTCTTTTTTTAAATTTATTTCTTGATTATAAACAATTATCTAATACACTCTCAAAACACAGTAACACTACGCATTCTTTGATGAGCTGGAATTTTACTCGTATATCTACAATTTTATTTGACCTTTATCGCTAAGATTTCAACATTTGTTCCTTATTTTTCTCAATATTTCTGTGAAACAATACGCAAATTTTAATATATTTTTAAAGCCAAAATACAATTCTATACAATTTTGCAATATTAAGGTGTGTAAAGGTTTTGTTATAGCAATTATTAGCATTCCATAGTGATGCTATCCCCATATATATATTTACTGCAAAAAGCTTATTTAATAAAATAGTGTTATCATACTTTTCTTTATAAAAGTAACATCTATTATTTTAAAAGAAACGCCTTCTGAAGCATTTGATAATAAATTTAAAGCAGAATAGAATATGAATTTTTTTTAAAAAAGAATAATTATTAATTTAAGTAAATTTGAAAAGAAGCTTTTTTGTTTTCTTACTTTTCTTGAGAATTATTTTAGAAATGTTTCTTAAATTTTAGAAAGAATTAGTCAGGAATGTGTAATCTTTTAATTCCTATTCAGAGATGATCACTTATAACCAACTAATTTGTCAATCCATTCACATGATTACACTTGTTCAAATTGGGTGAATCTGATTGGTTTTATTTACGTCGCGCTTCAAATAACACGATGGTCAAGGCGACGGACCTTGTAATTTAAAACCTCAGTTAAGTGACGAGGATCACACCTAAGCTGGCACATTTCTTCTAACTTCCACACCACGCCACGGGGGAACTTTGGGCCCCGACAGATTTAACGTGCATCATCCCCAGCAACACGCGGGTCTTTGATGGCCCAGGCTCGAGCTGCGACTCAACGAAAACCGCCAGCCGTGAGTTCAAAACAATGACTATTAGGCTACAACTGTCACAACAACAATTTAAAATAAAAATGCTAATCCCTAACCCGTTCTTCCAACTTGTTAGGAATCCCATATATTCTTGGAAATATTACTAAATTTTAAGGTGTTGGATATAATTTGATTTTTTTCTGTTTTAAAAAAATTGTTATTTCTTATCACCTTAGCATATGCCTGACATCTTATCGTTGTTTTTGGAAGAATCAGTTTCTTAAACTGATTTTAGTACAGGCAATCATCTGGGATTTTGATTGGTTATTTTCTAACGTCGCAGTTTTGAGCAATCCGATGTTCTTAGGCGAAGGAGTCTCATAAATTTCAGTTGTCTGGGACAATATCTCCTCTCCTTAATCTCATATTTTTCTGGCCTATCTCTAAGTCAGTCCATAATTAAATATATGCTTTATCTAATAGAGGAAGGAAGAGACGAAGCAAAGAAATTCTATTTCGAAAAAATTATCTCGGAATAGAATTTCATCTTGAAATAGAATTTTCTTATCTCTTGTAATAGCGGTTTGGAACCAAAGTCCCTTTTGTTGAAATGAACTAAAACTTATTAAGAACATTATTGAATGAGTTAAAATAATCTAAAATTAAAGGTTTTAAACCAATTATAACAAATATATTTTTAAAATCTTATTATAGTGTCTAAAATTTCAGAAAACAACTAGATATTTATTTCAAAAGTTCAACTTATGATATATTTTTTTTTTAAGAATTAATGTGATACATATGAAATTTTCTCAAAAGGGAAATTATAACACTTTTTATTCTAAGAAAAATACTGTAGTCAAACATGTTATCTTAGCTCGAGACTGGAATATTTTTATAGTAAAAATAAATTATGGTAGTATATCGTATAGTTTCTATTCATACAAATATCTAATTTCCTTGTGCTAAAAATTTTTCAAACTTAATACGTGGAGTTTTTTTTTTTTTTCATATCATCACAAGTTATTTTGAAGAAAAATGGGAATTATAAAGTTAAAAACATTCTAGTACAAACATTAAGCTTACTTTTACACCTTGAAAATAAAATGTAAAATATTAATATTGTGTATAATCTTTTAAGGGAATACAGTACACTAAAAATAACTAAAATATTCAAAAGATTTTATTACCTTGTTTTAAATGTGGGACATTTCTAAATATATGTACAGTACTTCATAACTTTAATTATTTTTTTAGGAGTTTATTTAAATTTTCTTTAACAGTAAGTAAAATCATATCAGTAACATGCTAAACTTTAATCTGCGTTTACTTGAATTTACCTTTCATCACGGTAATATTTTTATATTGCTGAGTCCTTTTTGAAATCAACGTAAATTTTTAATATAAATTTCGAGTGGTTTTATATCGTATGTTTACCATTTCTATGCATGGGAAAGGATTTAGAAAAGTAGAAATGTTTTTCGTAATTTCTGATGGAAAAAAAATCTTTTAAAGCCATAAATTACACTAGTACTACCAAACCCAAACGCAGAGCTGCGAGAAACACTTCTAAGAAGCTGAGAATTTTTTAAAAAAATATTAATATATATAGAAGTAGTAAGAACTCTTGAACTGTTTGAAATTTTTTTTTGTTCCTGAAATGTATATCTTATGGGTACTGGAATAAGGTGAATATAAACTGTTCTTATAAATATCTGATAAAATAATTGTTTGGAGGATATCTTTTCCCTTAAATTTCTTTGCCAGGTTTAGTGTTTTATTTTTTGTACTATCTTAAAACTTCTAATACTTTTCATTAATGAGAGTAATAAATTCCTCCCTCTTTCTTATCACAAATCCTGTCAAACTACATATTATGGACATTATATCTCATAGGTTAATAAATGTCATGTCATCAGCACTTATATCCATAACACAGTTCATACACCGGAAGAAAAGAAAAGGTGAAAAAAAAAAAACCCGAACAATGTTAGTGACACCGGTTCAGATTAATGCGGTATTCGAAAACAAGAATATTACAGGAACGATTCCTCAAGGACATAGCAGACGCCATTTTTAATGCCTAAAGTAATATAATCACTAACCAGGGTTAAAAAATTGGCCAACGTTCTTAATATCCATCAATTATTCTGACTCCATAGACACATTTCATTAGAACGATATATTAGTTAAGTGTATTGTAACAGTCTTGCCTCCGAAGTATCTCTTTCCGTAATTCTGAAAGTGGAACGTTATGTTTTGTTTCTGGGCGATTGTACCACGAGGATTATGTTCGACAGAGACAGAAAAACCGTTAAGGTTGTAGTTATTAATCACGTGGTGTGAAAGAATGTACGTGTCAGGAACGCTGGGGGTGAAATGGATGGCCAACGATATGATTTCTTTCTAACAATAGACGCTCAATAATCGTTCCAAAAAGTATTGTCTTATTATGTGAGGGATGGGACATCAATTAAAAAGTTTCACCGGGGTATCGATTCCTGCAGTGTATTTTTCTCTTGAGCAAATTATTTGAGAAAAAAAGAAACATCTCTTATAGTTAAAATAAATTGATATACCAATATTATATAGATAGGGAGTTTACTACTATAAAAATATGTTTTGATTCGGAAATCTTCAAAATGTAGGATATTATAAAAAAAAAAGTATGCTAACTAAGAAGCCTTCGAAAAAGAAATGCGGACCTAATTTAAGGGGACATAGTACCTTTGCACCTTCAAAACTTCGATTTTTCAAATTTGTTTTCAAAAAATAGTGTTGAATGTTAGGAGCATTTTAAAACAAACCGCTTCAAAATCCGACAATTATTACGCCCTGTGCAACAAAAAAAAAAATGTAAATGTCTAAAGTGGCTTGTTCTATGTAATGCAATGTAAACAAACCTCTTTTTCTCAGTTTGTTATTTTCACACTATCCCACAGGACTAAAAAAAATGTTTTGCATTCAGAGATTTAAAAATTTACGCGAGTGTTGTACTTGTAGATCTTTATTCTGTGAACCTCAATTTTGTTAACAGGATGATTAGATTTTATTTAATAACATGATACATGAAAAACAAAGTTACTAAATAGAAACCTGATAACTTTTTTAATTTTTCAATTTTTTTAATGCAAGATAAATTTAAAATTTGAGGTTTACAGAATAAGGCCATTATTTAGCTTTAATTTGGTATAAGAATTACGGTTCTACTGTACATCTTTCAAATGTTATCTTGTGGGTAACGTAAGGTAAGCTAATTTATTTTTTAAATTTTTGTACGCATATTTCATGTTGTATAAGAAAATATATTGATTTAATAGCAAAACTTGATCCAATATTGTAAACTATACACTTTATTACACAAACTGGCAAAGTTTCATATTGAAATGAGCAAAAATTGTTGATTTATGAAGGATTGAAAAAAAGGGTGTCAAAATGCTCTACTTTTGATTTCGAAAGGTACTAAGTCTCCTTAATTCAAGTTTAAATCATCATCATTTTTTTTTTAATTACAAGCAATGAAAGTCATATTTTAATATTGAGATATTTGTATACCCATGCATTTATTTAATTGAAGAAAAAGATATTCGTGAGCATGAATAATTTTTCATGAGCAACTAATAATTAATAGCAGTGCATTCACGTTTGTTAGTTAAGTACATACTTTTAAACACATTTTGCTCGTGAAATAATCGATATTTGTAATTTTAAAGATTTGCAGTGAACTTATAAACGTAACATTATATATTCTAAACACAATTATAATTTTAAAAATTTAAATTTACTAAAATTATCAAATTATGAAATGTTATGATTTTATATTTTCTGTGACATTTTGCAAGTATTTTTTGAAAAAAAAAATTATGTTCACTCTTTTTGAAAAAAAATGACATTTTATAATGAGGAAAATAACAACACTATAAATAAAATATTTAAGGAGAGTGCACCGAAATCCTGCAATTATTTTGAGAAAAATAGAAATACAAATAATTTTCTTAATAGCATGGCACTTGACTTTACGATGTAAAAATTCAGTTTTCGTACATTCTATTTATTAAATTCTCATCAATAAAACTGAAATGGCCGTCCCACATTATTTGACTCTACAGACATCATAAAGTTCAATGAACATAAACAATTGAAGAGACGTCAGATAAAAACATACACAGTTTATTAACTAATCTCACAGAAAATGTAATATCTCTCATGTATCTCTTACAACTCGTTTAAATCCAATCTTATAATTAAAGAATAAAGTTTTAGCTTGTGCCAACTCACTCACCCCGACTGTGACATTCTTGAGTATAGTAGATCTAATTTCTGTTACTCTAATCAGGAGTTATTTATAACCAATTTTACTACAAACGATTAACTCCAATAATTCCCTTAATTTAATTTGCAATCATCTATTATCTTCTCATTTCATTGCTCACCCTCCTCTCTCTTATTTCTATTTTTCTCATGTGCCACTATATGAAATACATACATCTGTTTATGATGTAGTATTCTTAAAATTTAGGAACATTGCGAAAATATACTATTTTTCATGTGAATATGTAGAGTAAAAATTTCATTTATTAATACAGTATACGAGAAGAAAAATGGAATTCATTTTACACCAAATAAAAGCGATTGTTTTGGATAGAAATGAGTAATACGATTATTATAAAATAAGATGTTCTCTAAAGGACAGTGAAATAAGAATAAATATTAATATTCTAGAGCTTTTTAATCAGAAAAAAAAATGATTTAATTTCGGGTCCAATATCTTAACAATATGTGGGGACAACCTTAAGAAATTTTTAAAAGTATAAAAACTAATAGTAATGGGCTAATAGAGAACTTTTATTAAAGAGAGTATTCGTCCCTTTATTTGGCAGAAAACTACATACTTACTAAAGCATAACAAATTATTTGTTTCCTCAAAACAATAGGTTGCTGGTTACTGTGGCTTGATTATTTAAAACCTTAGCCAGAAGAAGATTATAACTCAACGGGTATCTTACTGTCCTTATTTCCTCAACATCTCCCATGATGATTTAACGCAAAAGTTTCTTCATTATTCCATGTGACAAGAATGAGGTTTTGAGCCAATAACCGCCCCATTGTTTTAAGCCAGCTCATCTTACACTGTGGGTGGTGACCTCAGATGGGGTCACGAAAATTTGACTTAGATACACGAATTTAAAAAAAGCAATATATTCATTGACCTTAAAGCTCCCGTCAACCTGCCATTTTGATTTTGTGAACATAGTGTTAATCCTAAGAATTTCCACTACCGTACTCAAATCTATTCGTTTTTATCTATTTTAATGCAAACGAGTGCATCCAAAAGAGCAAAAAATAATGAAGGTTTCTACGAAATTACGTTTTTCTCCGATTTTCGAAAGTATTTTTAACTCTATTTATGCATGTTTGCAGTTTTTTCTGTTCTTAAAACATATTCAAAAGTTTTTAAAAAATATAACTATTCTCAAGGGAGAAAATGTATTTTTCCTCAGGAACTTTCCTTATATTTTGCTCTTCAAGATTCACTATTTTGAATTCAAATATATAAATTATATACATTTGAGGACGGTGGAAAGAATTCCATAGGATTAACACTACGTTATACTGGGCATATATATATATATATATATATATATATTTCATTGATCTTCAAAATTTTAAATTTCCTTTTCTTAACTATTTATTTTTCACGACGATCATGTTCAGAGTGGTTAAAATTAAACTGATAATACTGATAGGCTCTTATCTCCGGCGACATTGGATAGATATAATTAAAACATCAAATATGTGTTATGCAGAATCTGTGGCCGAGTTTTAGTTGATAAATATTTACAGTTGTTCACCAGTTCAGAGTGCCGTACGACTAAACTATTTTCAAATGAACATGAACAGTAATTATGCTACAACACCGATAATTACTCATAAACAATGCCAAGTAATGTGCACGAAGATCAATGGGTTTCAACAGTTACATTTCCCACTGATTAAAAAAAATGATAAAATTATTAAAACAAACAATGAAAAAATAAGTAAAGTTAATAAAATGCATATAAAAGTTATTATAATTAATTAAACATACTAAAATTAAAATTAAATATTATTAACAATTAAAGCTATTTAATTAATTCTTAAAGAAAGCACTCAGAAAAAACAAAAAGTAAAATTACAGAAGACACGAGTACAAATTTTGTAAAGGTAACTACCATCAGCTGAGATTAATAATTATAAAACCAAGTAAATCAATTAAAAAATTCAAAATGAATAAAAAAAAAACAATAATTACTATAACCGAAATATTTTAAAAATAAGAAAAACATAGAAATATTCAGACTAAGCTAACCACTACTCTCCATGAAAAAATTCCCCCCTAAAGTAAACACTGATCGATAGACTTAATAGAAATCATACCAAGAACTCGATTAAAATTTTTCCACAAATAAGACTAATAACCAAAATAAAATACCTAAAAAAACAATATCAAACGTTTTTAAAAAAACAAAGCTAACTATAGGTAAGAAAAGTTAAAATCTATAAGAAAGAAATCAAATTCGCTCAAAAGCAAACTTAAAGGAGTGTCATCAAATGGATTGAAAAAAAAAAAACTATTTATTCAAAAAATATTTAACATTGAAAAATCTTTAAGAAAAAACAGAGAAAGAGAGTTGAAGTAATACACCCGCACACTTACCCCCATATATATATATATATATATATGGGGGTAATATATATATATATATATATATATATATATATATATATATATATATATATATATATATATATATATATATATATATATATATATATATATATATATAAGTTAAGAATACATTATTTAGCGAATACATTACTCAGCGAATGTACTTCATCCTTTCCATGTTTTGTATGTTTATTTTCATGAAAACAATCCCCAGCAAAAAAAATCTTCACACGAATTTACTTCTTAATACTATCACCATTATATTACAAATTTCAATATAAATCACAAGCTGTAGAATTATTATTTTTTCAATGCTATTTAACAAATGAGTTTCGAAAAACTATACAACCAACTATATATTTAAACAACTATAACATATTCCACAACGAAACGATTTGTAAGAAAACTATTAAATGAATTCACCAAATGAAAGCTTAAGGTATTAGTAGGCTCTATTAATATTTAAAATAAGTGAATAGCATCGCCCTCTATATGAGAGTCACGTGTTTCAAAACACTGTAATTGATATTTTTGCGTTATTATTTTGAATTTTTCTAACCATTTTTTATTTTTGACATGCAAAATTATTGGTCCATTATAAAACCAGAATTATTGGTCTGTTTTGCAGAAACTACCACATTTATTATTCCAATACTAACATTTCATTAAATCCGCAAGTTTGGGTATATAAGGCAAAAAAAATTAGTTATTTTTCTGGGAAACGAATTCGATTAAAATAATGACAATAATTGCATGTAAATGAAAGATTCTATTTTGGGTATCCATTTTTACGTAATTTATAATAAATTTTGGAAATGTACCAAGAATAAATTAGAATAGTTTTTAACTAATGCGGATCAAAATGAAAAAAAAAAAATCGCTGAAATAGAAAATAATCTTTTTTAAAGAAAGAACATTAATATTGTTAGAATATTTCATTAAGTTGAAAAAATTAACGGTAAAATATGTCACTTTTAAAAATAAAACATTTGACTCACTCATTAATCAAAAGTTGATAAATTCCTTATTAGTAATTAGTTTAACAACTAAGATAAATTGATTGAAACTCATAAATCTTTAACGGAGTGAAAAAATACTGTAATGAATTATGTATTTACATATTTTTAAATAATTTCCTGGTTTGATACATAGTTATATAAATCATTAAAATGCATATTGAAATAGTTAAATCAAACTTTAGTGGAGTTTACAATTTACTTACTGCTTTAATTTTCATAATCTGTCCAAATCCATTAAATACTTTAATAAAAATATAACGGCGACAAAACTGTTTTCTAGTAAATATTTATGAATCACTTGATTTTAATATTTATTCTGTTGTAGAATAGTAAACATTTGTTGATAAATAGTTGCAAAAGAGTAAGAATAAAATGTATTAATTAGTTCAAGAGAGGATCATTCATTTCTGAAAACATTAAACTGTTATGAAGATTTTCAATATTTTAACATAGGTTTAACGCTATTTCCATTTAAGCTCAATAAAGTGATTTAATTTATAAAAGACCAATAAAAGTATGTTACAATTTTGACTAATAATTGAGCTTTTCCAAGATCTATTTGTTTCTATTAACTTTTATTAAAAATTCTGCATTTTGTAGATTTATAAAACTAAACACAAAAATATTGTTTTAAAGAAAGATATAGAAATTATTTATGTTAAGTACGAAGTAGAAAGTAAACTCTTACAACTATACTTTTTATTAAAAAATAATTTAATTCATTTTGTTACAAATTGTTTATTTTAATTCGTTCAAACTTATCGTAATTCTTACTTTAGTCCACAATACTAAGAAAAATAAAGAAACAGGTGATAAGTTATTCAAAAAATTCTAGAGAACCTGAAATTGCCTAGACGTAATAAATCAAGCATTTTTATTCTCACTTTTTTTTTCGTATCATTTTAATCTACAAGGAAATTATAATTTTTTTGCATGTAATTATTTACAATTTGTACTTCGATAAACTAATTTTTAAAATTCATGAAAGTTTAAAATTGTTTACAATACATATGTTTTTATATATATATATATATATACGCATTTTATTAAAAAGTAACATTCATTTTTTTTAAAAAAACTTTAGTATTTCTTAATGTTTTTAATTTATTATATATAAATACTTAGAGATATGATTCAACTAAAAGAATTTGACGAATAATGCGGTTTTTGGTTTTTAAGGCTTATTATAATTTGCAATGAATCATTTCACATTTTAAAATGCTCCTACCTGTCCAAAAACATCAAAACATGAATTAAACATAGCACTTTTTGTTCTAATTATATAAAATTATGTGATACATCAATTTTATAGATTTCGTGAGGTATATCTTTGAATACTGTTTTTGAAATATATTGCCCAAAATGATGATAAATCACATTTTGAGAAAATGAGATTTGCAATTTTCTGCAGAATAAATTTCAACAGAAGTGAGCGTATACACAATTTAAATCATACCTCGGGAAATAATTAAAATATTTTTTTAAGATTTTGTTTTAAAGTATTCAGGAACATTTATAATTTAATAAAAATATTTTTCAGGAAATTTTTTTTAAAAAGAATTCTTGGTCATGAGACCCTTTAAAATAGAAAATTACGACTTTAAGTCGAATTTCAGGAGTTATTATTTTAAATAAGGTTTCTGAAAAGTTACAGTGGACAGATTAGATCCAATTATTTTATTCTGTTATGTATTAAAACATGTTGTTTCGAATCGAAGGCATTCAATCTGTTTTTACTTCCTTCTCCTTCCATTATAAATATAGTATATAAAAGGAACTCATAAGCAATGCAGTGAATTTAAAAACCCGTTATGATGATATTTTATCCAGCTCAATGAGCAATCAAGAGTTGATTTCTGATGTACTGTATCTAAAGATACTAGCTATGCTCCTCAGAATCTAACGTTTGATATGAAGACTTTTTACTTATCTGATCTGCACCAGTTGGGTTCGAATCCTTTTTGGAAGTAGAAATGTGGATTCGATTCACTGATCTTTTGCCTTTCCGTCCTCTTTATGTTCTGATCACCCCTTACACTTGTCAATACTTTCATTATGCCTTTGTTTATATAGCTTCCAATCACTCTCTCTACTACTAACTAAACTTTCAATTCAGCATCTACTATTAGCTAAACTTTGAACTCAATTTAACAAATCTATTCATTAAACTTTCCTAATTCCTATCCATTCTATATAAGTCCCGTTTGATCTATTGAGAGATATATTCAATAAAAACAAGTTCATTTATATTCCCAAAATTTTTAATTGAAAGGAGGAATATGGCAGAGCTCAATCTCTCAGTCATTTTAAAAACAGGTGAATATAGAAACGAATCTAAATGATAAGGAAATGTATTTAAAATGCATTTGTTACATATATTTTTGTCATTCCTTACTTTAACTAGGATAATGTTGATCTTAAAGTATAATTTCACATGCACACAACTATATTACTTCTACTTAATCAATAATCTAATTAATGCTAGCTTTTTCCATTGTATATATTGATTTTACAAATACCTACATTTTAAATAAAATATTTGGAATATACAAAATGAAATGATACACAATATGAAATACAATATGAAATTCACAATATTAATACAATATGAATACATTATGAATGAATAGATATACAATATGAAATACAATATGAAATTTACAATATTAATACAATATGAATACATTATGAATGAATAGATATACAATATGAAATTTTAGATAGTATTTTTTGCTGTAAATATTGTAATACATTCCGTTCATTATAAGCAATTTAATGCATATAATTATGATAAAGTGGGCTGCATACATTATCGTGTTTTAGTTTTACATTATAAACATTTTCATTTCCACGGAAATTAAACATTTAGATTGCTTAAATGGCAACATTATAAGAATTAACTTTGAAACTGTTAACCTGATATTTCTAAGGAATAATTAATATGTTTAAAAAGATATAAGAAATTATTTAAATGTTTGAATAATTAAAAAATAAAAGGTAAGTAATAAAAATAATATTTAAAACTGATAATTATTTGACTATTGTTACATTCATTAAAGTTTTATTCGTTAATAAATTTTTGTTTCAAATTATTAAATTATACTTCTATATTTAGTCAAATTTTAATAATATAATTTTTTTAAAAAAATAATATTATGGATATGATAAGTAAATTAGTTTTCACTTGTATTTTTTTTCTAATATTTGAACATAAGAGTTAAAAATAAATGATTCATCAACTAACAAGAATTTAAAATAAGAAAAATCACTCGAGTTTAGTATTTTTTGTTTACTTAATTTCCTTAAGAGGTTCACACAAACTCGTGCTTATATTATAAATACATGATGCAAGGATAATTTTTTGTTACAATGCAGAAACCGGGAACTACAGGGAGCAAAATAAGTTTTATAGTTTTTTGTTCGACAGGGTTACTGTACTCATTTAGACAATTTTCATTTACTTCAGTAATGCATTTATACTTTGCTTTTTTTTCTCCAGGATAGTAACTTCATTATTCTTTCATGGAACACTTCGAGTCTCGACCTCATTACCAAGGTTAAACTTCACCGTAATTCGATTGAAAAAAAGCAACCAAATAAATAAAACAACAAGAAAACTTCGGTCGGAGAAACTTTTTTTTATCACCTATGCCTGATCAGTTCTATTTTAAATATTTTTTTTATCAATAGAATATGTGAGAAAGGTCTTTTTTTTTTGTCTCCTCGGTATTTTCCGACATTCCGTGATAAATGAGGTCGGAAATAAGATTGAACGTCGATCGAAAAGCATTACGTAAATTTTTGCTGAATCAGGAGGATCTTCTTTGATGATCAAAGTACATTTATAGATGCATGAGAGATTCGTACTTAAGACGCCACTGCCACAGATAAACTTCTTTCCATCTAAACAATTTTTTATATTTGATTCCTTTTTTTTTGTATTAATGTGTTCTTGAAATCCTTCCTCCAAGAAGATTTAGGTAGCCTAACCTTTGGCATTTATAAACATTCTGATATTGTTACTCAAAGTACGAAAAAGTAATTTCTGAGATATGGTAATAATGTTAGATTGTTATTTAAGTCAGAATTTATTTTTTGTTTAAAAAAAAGGTTTTTAGTTGTAATATGACGCCATGCGTGAATCAGAAAAAGTACAACATAATTTTATTAATATTCAACTGATATTTCATTTGAAGTTTTTTACTGATAATAAAACTATCATTTATAATCTCAAAAAGTCCAGACTCTTAATGAAAACTATTCTTTGACAATTTCACCCTCATGAAATAAAGAAACACAAGTACAAATATCCAAAAAAGTAAATAATTTTGTTCGATTTGATTTTTACAAAGAAGTTTCGTATTAACCTTTATAGAGAGTATCAGCGTATATTATCTTAGAATATAAATGATTAGAATACTAAAAAAACTATTGCGGAGATTAAAGTTCATTAATTTCACAATTTCAACGTAACCCGATGTATAGAGAAACTCACCAAGAATTTCTTTTGTAATACTATTTATAATCAGTTAAAATCTTAAAAGATTTCTCTAAACCTCAAAATATATTTCGCTTTTTAAATGCATATGTTTGATTATACATTGTACTATTTTTCTGTAAAAAAATATGCTTCATAAATGGTGCCAATGCCGCTACTGAAAAGGGTACCCGAACTTTCAGACAGATGGCGTTGCTAAGTCAAAGAGATGCTGCCAACTGTTAAGCGAATCCAAAATAAGTTTGACACTGACATAGCCACACTGAGTTCTAAAAGTCCTTTTGCACCAATCTGACACCGTCGATGAGATCTGTGTTTACCGTTATACATCTTTCATTCCAAGCTACTATCAAAATACTGGATTATTTCTGAAAATAATTTCATTGGTTGAAAAGTTATGGTGACGATTTTTTTTTTTTTTTTGGATACGAAGGGCGTCACACTCATAGGCTTCTTAGAAATAAAGACTACCGAACTCTGGACAATATACAGCATGTTATTCTATTTTTCATTCTTATTATTTCTTCTTTAAACTTCATTCGTGTTAAGAATATTCTGGTTTTCATCAAATATTTTTTATAAATGATGCATTTTTCTTGAGATTGTAGAGCAACGTTAAGATCACAGCTAAAATCATTTGAATGATATCCTGACTCTCAGGAATCCATTAAATACTATATTTAATTAATGCTAACTATAATTTCATTGAACTCACATCTCCTAATTTCATTACAAAGCTATGTTAATCGATCATCCTGCATGAAGATCTATTGCCAATACGACGTGTTTCACTCAACACATTACTCTCGTAATTCTAATCAAATTTAGGGCCGATTAACTAGTTTTAGCCCTTTGTTGACTTAAGTCACCTCGATCTAACATAGATGAATCGCAATTGTTCTGGAATGGCTAGCAGCTGATGTTTTCCTTCTATGTAATTGATATGGTTTTCACTTATGGAATGTTTCTGCTACAGTATCTAATGGCTTGGCTTTTTTATCCATCTATGTTAAGGATACCAAGACATCCGTAGAATTCTGTAACATTAAATCTAAGACTTCTTGTTTTTATAATGTATATCTTTGCAAATTTTTAGTACAGCTTAGGCTTTTTGTGTACTTTTTAATAATATTTCAATCTTCCTATTGTACTATAAAAGTAATTTTGTCAAGAAGATTTTCCCCAATCTCATTTGAATATGGAAATGTTTTGCGAGATATATTTGCATTTAGGCACCGATTTAAAAAAAAATATTACGCAATACAGTTCAACATTTTTAAATGTTTATATATAAGGTACTTATGTATATAGTGAACATAAAATATTTTTTCTCTAAGTAATACCTAATTATTGAGAAATAATTTTGTATATGAAAAAGGAAAAAAAAAAAATTAAATTTTCCAAAATAACTATGTTCTATCCTTTTTTCTAAGAAAATATACAGTAATATCATCAAAAAAGTAAGTTCACTATATTGTGTATAGTTTTCTATATGGAGAGTGAAATATTTTGTATATTTATGGAACACTATTTTTAAAAATAGTATCTAAATGCAAGTATATCTTGCAAAATATATCCATATTCAAATGAGAGGGGAAAAATATTTTTGGCAAAAAAATTACTTTTATAGTTCAATAGCAATATTGAAATATCATTATTAGACACACAAAAAAAAATCTGAGCTCTACTAATAATTTAAAAAGATATATATTATAAAAACGAGGTTTTATCTCTTTTGCTACCGGAGGGAGAGAAGAAGAGGTGCTTCGCTGGGCCCGCGGCTTCTTACCGTGGAGTGACACGCTGGGCCCAGACTAATTCAGTTATTAAGCCTAATTCGTGAAAAAAATTCCTCTAAAATCGGCTACTTATTAAAATATTTTGGTATTCACATATAGCTTTTAAAATGCAATAAACTTAATATATACGAAAGAAAAAAGGATTTAATCGAAAATTGAATATTTTATACACAAAATTACATAAAAAAACATACTTTTAAGAAAATACAAAATATATTTACATATGTTACATAAATTTCATGGTGTAATGATGTGCCATTATATGGAATATATAGATATAAAAGATAAATCTTATTTTGCTATATGGTATATTTATAAAAAAAAATTCAATGTATAGTACAACGTCACATGTCATGCACACATATTTTGACGCTTCACGTAAGATTTTGAGCAAAGAGCACATCTTAGTCCCCCCCCCCTTTTATTTTTTTACTTTAATGTCAGTGTAACTATTTGGATTATTTTTGCTAACATTACTGTCAGATTCATTTATTATTTCGTAAATCTCAGTATCAGACAAACACTTTCTTTTCGTCATGTCTGACGCAATGAAACGAACTGCTAAGAACATCTGCTACCAAAAGCCCTAACCCCCATAAAGGGCCATAAATTCTCCTTCGAATTTCTAAGAAGCAAGCAAGAAAGAAAAAAGCAAACCGAAATCAAGTGCACTCTTTAAATCATGTCATTACATTTAAAGAGCCGCGCCGCAACACGAGCTCTTAACAATTACCCCCTTCCTGGTAGCCAGAAGTGAAATCCAAGCCCATATCACCAAGGTCAATACCCCCAAATAACCTATGTATATAGATTTCGCGGTATTGTAACGCCATATAGTAACATTAAGAAAATAAAATAAAATGTTCTCATCAAGCGTATCTGTATTGATACGTTGGGCCGTAGGAGAAACGCAGCGTTTCACCTGTGATACGCTGAGAGCGAACGGGTTATATTCCAGAATTCCTTGGACGTTCTGGTTTCGTTCTTAAGTTTCTTTTTTCTCAGTAAATATTTTGTAATTTATGTCACATTAAATATATACATATCGTTTTGGCAATAAGTGAACAATATTGTTGACATTCCTTGTGTTCAAGATAGTAATCAAATTACGAGAACGGTACTACCTTCGTGAAACTTCCTCTCAAACGTAAGCCAGGGTTTTGTGCTTCAGATCAATTTTAGTTGAAGCAATAGATTTTATATCATACAATAAACTCAGTTGAATATAGTCTGTAGTTCTCGGAACCGATATATTTTTTGCTTATACTATTTTCAAAAATTCAGGTGATGTGTTTGTCTTTTATAATGTACTCAATGTAATTAAATGGAATCCTAAAAGTATTACGTACTATACCTAAAATAATGAAATAGTATGCTTAAAATGATTTAATATGATGTTGAATTGCCATCCCTAGTGCACAACTGTAATTTGAGAGTTCGATGTAGGATGGTAAAAAATGAAGTTTGGATAAAATACCTTCGATGTTCTGGGTAGTGAAGACACAAATGCATCTAAAGAAATTAAAAGTAGAATAAAATAAAATTGTGAGAAAGAAGGTTGAATAACAGTGATCAAGTAACTTTTTGATTCACACTTTCTTTCCGTGAAAGAACGCGGGACTTTTTCTATTACACTGCACATTTAGATAATGTTTTCTGAGAAATAAAATTCAATTGATTAAAGGTTACTGAGATGATTTACATAACGAAAATATACTCATTTTACTCCTAATTTAAGTAAACTTTACTTTTCAAATTACAAGCAACGAATGTCATAATTTATTATTGAGATATCTTTATGCTTAACATATATATGTTTATACAAAGAAAGCCTCATTTAGAAACGAGCAATTGATGTAATCAGTAGTTCTATTTACTTGTCGTGTCAGGTACTTAAAGGTACATCTTGCAATAAAGCATCAAATGTACTGTATTTACTGCTTTGAAAATTTAAAAGAAAATACTTATAAACATAACATTCTTGACACTGAGCTCTATTATGATTTCGAAAATTAAATGTAATATATTTACAATATTAAATTTAATGATTACAAATTATTGTAGAATACTATTATTATATATTATTATTATGTATTATTGTAGAATACTTAAAATTTGGGAGTGTTTAAAGATTCATTTAGATTAACGCAGTACGGTTTGCGTTACACGTGTGTTTCATGAATGGTGAATTGCAAGTGTCTGAAACATGGCGAGATCTCCATTTTAGAGAGATGTTACGGGCTCCACAAGGAGAAGAATGCCACAGGGGATTTTGAGAGCTATTTTTCTTGTCCGAATTAGTGTAATTCCCGGGAATCAAACTAGTCATTGACCTTCTACGGGGATTTCATTTGTGAATACAAAGATAGAAGCCGGTGCGATCACAGAGATAATTGGAAAAAAAAAAAAAACTAACCACTGCTTGATGATCGAGGTGCTTTATGTATCATGTGCAAGAAATTCAGAACTCAATCTACAGACTCAAATTAAATTTTAGTTAGTTTCACATTATTCAGTTAACTTTTTGATGCCTTAATTTCACTACTTAGTGTTTGAACCATATTAAGCTACTTAAATTTCAATCACTATCAAAAAGTCTAAATAATCAGACGATCAAGTTTGTAACTCAATTTTACTTTTATTTAAGGATTATTCAAAAATCAATTTGAGTCTAACGAATGTGGAGCAAATTCCTTCACGCGTCCATACATAAAGATCAATATTATAAAACATTATTATCTTACAAATGGTAAATCCGTATCTGAATCCCTAATAATACTTGTAAACTCAATCGGATTAAATATTTGTACTCATATAATCACTAACGCTCAATGTCGAGTGCTATACGAGTAATGCTCGTCCTACTCGAGAGTAAGAACATGTATACTCTAGCTATTCAAACTCTCTCTACTTTCTCTTTTCGATTTCTCTCTCTCTGTCTGTATTATTCCAAACTTAAGCCCTTCGTAGCTTATAAATTATATGTGACAAGTCTAATTTATTACACTTCAATAAATATATTCAAATTTACATCAGTCATAGCTTATTCATAAGCAGAATTTTTCAAATCAAATAATGTCATAGTAAATCCGTAGAAGGTTAGTAGAGGGGAAGTACGAATGCGAACCCTTTTTTACAGCTCCTTCCTTAAGAATTAAAAAAAAAAGCTTAAAATAATTTAAAATAGCCTTATTAATCTCCACAGTTCATTTAAATCTAAAATCCAAATCCAATTAAAAACATCATCTCTGACTTTCTTTGCATTTATCTTACATAATAGACTAGTAATTAAAACACACACGCATACACACTCTTACGGCTGAAAGCAAAAAGGTCATGTAATATGAATACACAATACTGCTTATTAGACAATTCGTAATTACGAATAATCACAATTATAATAAATGTAATATATTCACTAAGCAATAATAGTAACGATAACCATAATAATTAATTAATTAAAACATGAATTTTTAGTGCAAGTCTTCTCAAAATCGGAATTATGAAGTAAAATTTCCAGAATGTAGTCTCGCGCTCGGTTAATTGCTAAACACATAACGTTACGCGCTAACAAATAGTTCGAAAGCGTAAGTTAACGATCATTTATCTGCTCTCATTAACACTCCAATGCATAACTGTTTATTTACATTACAGTGATTAAGCGCTTGGTGGAATATTGTTAATGATGCAGTTGAAAGGTCATTATTAAAACAATTTATTACTTATATTCGCGGAGAATTTCTTAAAATAGAACTCCTGGTAGCATGTTAATGTGATTAAGTAAATAAGTTTATAAGTAAATGGTTGTGCAAGCAGTTTTAGTAGGAACATGGATCATGTAAATTTAATCGAACAGTATGCATTTTAGTTACTTAAAATATATCGAGTTTTCAAGCGTTAAAATTCAAAAGAAATTAGAGATATTTATTATTAAATAAACTGTAGTTAAGAGCATTATGATCTCTTTTGTGGCCTTTGTTTACATAGTTTTATGATATATAAGAATTCTAAAACGTGTGATTATTTTCATTCACCTTTTATTACAGTATGGTTTTCAAGTTTAATATGTATTAATTTACTAAAATAATATAATTTAATAAATGTTTTCAACAAATTATGAGTCTTTGTGGCAGAAAAATAACAATATTATGCAAAACTATATAAAAAATTATTCGATTAAGTTATTACAAGTACAACAAAAGGTATATATTTCTTCCTCTGGGTGCTTGTAAAAGAAAAAGTACATGCAAAAATGTAAAGGAAGTATAACTTCATTCTGCGTCGTTTATTTATGAAAATATAGCATTTTCAAATTTTGAGTATCCTGTTTAGTGCATTATATGCAAAATTTTTATTTAATTTATATTGCACTTGGAAAGGAATCACTACAACACTGAAATTATTGATAGTAAACAGTTATTAATAACAGTTATACAGTTAATTGATAGTAAACAGTTATTACAGTTAAAAGGGATCTTGGATTAATATATCACTAGAATGAATTTTTTTCCCAATTTCAATGTAGAGTATGCTGATTCTTAAGGAACAAATGACTCATTATTATTGACAATCATCCACTTTATTATGTATAAACTGATATATTTGGATGATTAGTTATGTAGATTTCTTGTAACATTTATAAATTTTCGTATTTACTTTTCATCTGATTTTATGTTAACTGAATAAAATATATTTCATTCATAAATATTTAGCTTTGTGATATTTTAAAAGGATTTTCGTTAGAAATGAAAAGTTAGGTATATTAAGGCAATATCAGTCTTAAAAAATATCTGATAGGTATGTTAATCAGATACTATATATAAAAAGAATAAAGAAGTAAAAAAGGAAATTGGTTTTGTTTATTTCATTTTAACACGTGCTAACGTTTTTTTTTCTGTTAATTTCTCGAAGTAATACAATTATTCAAACTGTATATTGATTAGCGTAAAGTAAGAGTACTACGAGATCCGGAATTTGCAGAAGCAATTACTATCAAAAAAAGAAAATACATTCTTCAAATACCTAAAGTATTTTTACTTTCACAAGCAACATATTCTAAAGTACAAAAGCACTGTCGGTGTTAACAAAAATAAATAAAACGAGTTATTCTATCGTAAAAATCAATTATTAAATTAACTATTAAAGTAAAAGCAAGCAATACATTGTTAAAGTTGAAAATACTATTCTGTTAGGAAATTAAAACGAAAGCAGACGTTACAATGTTACATTAAATATATCTTAGCAATGTAAATACGCTGTAAGGAAACTAAACGATATTAATATAATCATAATGTATTATAATGCCAATATTTTGCACCAACATTATATGTCCTTCGCTTTATGCCGGAACATTTGTATTTACCCTCTCATCTCAAAACAATATGTTAGCAACAAAACAACATGTTAATAAAAATGAATAAAAGCAAATGTCATATTACGCCATGTATACAATGAATCCAATTCAGCTGCAATAGTATAGTATGAGATATTTTCGATATAGAGAGAAGTACAATTTTAATTATCTAGTCCTTTTTAGATGTGTCCAATAGTTTTAGAGTTATAAAAAAAAAGAACGCTTCGCTTGAAATATTACATATTTACATTCTCATTTTAAGGAAATTAACGTAAGATTACTAAAATAACTAGGACAATTAGAGTAAAAATTAATAACCCTTATTAAAATCTAAAATTGTAAATTAGATATAAGGTAACAAGTTTTATTTTTAACCGTTTAAGATGTACAATCATACGTATATTATGCTCGTACGACTTATTCCGTAGAGCTTGTATGCGAGGAAGTTTAAAAAATACCAGAGTTGGACGACCGATGGCGTTCATTGCCCACGTTGGTGTTATAATTCTCACCTGTCATCTGTTATACGACTCTAAAACGATTATGATATTGATGTATTGATTAACATTGATTTGATATCCGTTTGCTGCTAAATTATAATTTGATCCTGGAGTGTCATCGATTGTCATCGTCGATGAAATCTGGAATTATCATTAGATATGAGAAATCAAACATCACTTCAGAAAATGGTTTTTTTCTGGTGATTTTCTCCCAAAGAAGGCGATGACAGTCTCATTAGTAGAAAAGGTTTAGATTGCGATTTTCGGGCGTGCGAAGAGCGTCATACACATATAATTTTAAAAGAGTAATACTATTAGTAATTTTAAAAAAGGCAGTCGCAAAGACTTTTTGCTTAATGACTTTCAAGGGATATTACAACACATTTGTAGTTATTGAAATGAAAAGGAAGTAGATTTAATAACTTCTTTTCATTGTTTCTGAAAGCTGGATTTGATAGGCTTTGAATATCTAACTCATCACTCAAGTTTTGGGAATCATTATGACCTTTTCCTGTCAATTGTATTCCTAATAAAAATTGAATATTTATTTCGTTCATGCTGTTTCCTCTTTTAGTTGATGGAAAACATGAATAAGTTGTACCATGTACATTTAAACAATATATTGGAAAGAAACTGAAGACTAGATTTTTCCTTGAGTTCAGAACATTGAGATAAATACAATTGGCGACTAAGCACTTGAAAAGTATTTTAAAAAAACTTAATAAACAGTTTTAAACTTGAAAGTATTTTAAAACTGTTTATTTTTTACCAAGTTTATTTTCCCCCTTTTTTGAAGCTTTCTTGCATTGTTTTTTCCACCGTTACAATTTTAAGTTCACTGCTTGTGTGCTGATTGTCTTACAAGAAGAATGACGATTTTCATAATTTTTTTCCTTCTTACTCTGACTTTTATCATCAAAGTTACCCGTTTTTGAAATCAAAAAGACTAATGTAAAAGGCTAATGTACAATTTAGTTAGGTATTTAAGGTGGAAATAACGTGACAGTTAAAAGTGGAAATCGAATACAATTCTAGCGATGTAGTTCAGCAGAATAGTAAACAGCGCATAGTTCTGAAATTAATATTTCAGAAATTTTACTATTAAATCTAATGCCAGATTTCTTAAAACAAGTTTTTATACATTTGATATTTTTAAAAAAATATAAGCAGAAAACATAGAAAGAACTTTCACAGAAATAAAAGGAAAAAATGTGTATTTATGAGAAGATATTAACTTCAGGTTGTGAAATAGCGATTTCAGATTAATTATACTAATCTTAAAACTCTTATAACTTCATTTCTATGTATCTTAGCTGCAAATGGAAGGTAGAATTCGAAAAAGAAAACTATTGATATCTTAATGGGAAAATAAAATATTATATATTTTCTCCCAAATTGAAGTTTTCAGCGTAGTCGGATATCTTAAAAAATTAAAACAAAATTAAATAAAGAAAGGCTTTCACTACAAAGCATCTTCATTTAACATGTTAAAAAGGAGTTGATTATGTTTGTTTATTAACATCACGCTGAGAAGCAACACGTGGGCTATTGGCGATGGATCTCGTGCATTTGAATCTTGGTCAAGTGACGAGAATGTCACCTGATTTGGCATCTCATTCCCCAGCCTCTACACCATTCCACGAAAGAACTTAGGATCCGCATTATAATTAACGTGCACCAAAAATTGTAAAAAGACATTTAAAACTAAAAAATTAAAGGAAAATTTTTGAGAAATTTGTAATTTTAGGAAACTACACAATTAGGTAAAATTAATAAGCATTATAAATAAATTTTGTAAAAGATAAGTACTAAATTTTATAATTATTGTGTTTTAAATTACAATTTAAGAAATTCCAAAAGCAATAGAGTTTCATTCATATTTCTTAAGAATTACTAACATTAAAATATCTTGTATTTTAGATTCAAATCTAACATTACGTAATACATGATCAATATACTCAATTAATTAATAAGTTTCTAAATACATTCACATTCGCTTAATGAAATTGTCTATAACGATACTTTATAAATTTAGGATTCACAAAGTACAAATACAGACAAGTGCAAGAAGATCAAGATAATATCTCTCATCGTTAATACCTTCTGTGTTTTTTAAAAAATTATGTCTAATTATTCTGATCCATTAATATTGACATTAGTTTCCAATGAATTCAAATAATCTGTCTAAAATGATTTTATAAAGTTTAGTTTAACATCTCTATTACTTATATTTTATCATAATGTATTATCATCAATGCTTCTAAACATCTTCAAAATATTACAATGAATAAAATTATTTTTATAAAAATGTAAGTAAATATTAGCTAAACAATTATTTACTGATTGTTAAAGGTATATACCATGTGGTACACCTTTACCGTTTTTAAATATTTTATTACTAAAAAGAATTAATAATTTTCTTTTAACATTATCTCATTTTTTTTCATGTTCAATATCCTTATTAATATTAAATTTCATATAACTCGCTAGCGATAAAAATTGCAGCAACATATAAGAAACGTCATTTTCCTCTTTTAAAAAGTTTTCATAACCATCGTTTTTCATCATCTCAATTCAAATTAACTTGATAAATCATTTTATTTTTGAAATAAATTCCAATGAGAGCATATTTTAAAAATTCATTCTATTACGGGTTAATTTTAAATTTTTATTCGAAAGAAATGAATTACTGAAATAAAACATTTTGGCTTTGGCTATAATTGCACCAGAAATATGAGAATGAATACCTTGCAGACAAATTAAATTAATTTTAGCAACACAAAATGAATTCTTGGTAGAACGAAACGTTTGATTTACTTTATTAAAAATTAAATATAATCTTTTAAGAAATAGGAATTTCAAGAATTGTAGCATTATTCCATGCATAAATTAAACAAAGGTAGCGCTTATTTCGTCGAATTTAATATTTAATGAAATTAAATATTAATGAAAGCATGAAAAAGGTTTTGTTATTTTTCAAAAGATGATATATTTTTATTTGAAAAGATTTTATTTTGTCGAATGCGACACTTTAAAAATGCAAGAATTTAATCAAAACTGGCTTAAACGAAAGAGACGCACTTTAATTATGCTATACTTATCCTAAATAAATAAATCTTAGGAAATTTAATTAAAATTCAAATCTTTGTTTTAAGAGAAATTCGAAATACGAAAATTTATTTTACGTTCATTGAATCAAATTTCACAAAATAAATTTGAAATAAAATATCTTAAAAGTAACTTCAAAGCTACCGTTACTTAAATTTTGAGGATTACAATTAAGTATTTAATTAATTTTAAGGGTTTTGTTTTAAGAAAGTATTCATCGTTTAAATAATAAAATTGTGGTTGTGTAAGTTTACAATTATCTTTCCTTACACTTATGATGAATGAATATATATATATATTCTAACATTCCTTATTTTTTGGATTATGTAGAGGATACTAATTAAAATAAAATAAACAATTTGAGCGAAAGAAGTAAAGATTTGTACAAGCATGCAATTTAAAATTATGCAACAAAAGATGATAATTATGTTACAAATTTATTCGATTTTGAACTATTTATTCAGAATTTTGTTTAATCATGCTACAACAATTTGAGATAAAAAGATTATTTTTATAAAATGATTTAAAAGAAGGAAATAATCTTCAAAGTATCCATATATTTCTATTTTTTTCCATTTAAGTTAGAAAGTAGGAATTTTTTTATATAAAAAAAATTAATTACAATACCAAGGAGAGAGAATGGAAGTAAAAATATAAAAATCATATGCTATAGTATTTATCTAATTGGAAAAAAATACAAATGGTATTATGAGCAAGTAATAAATAGAATTATAAAAATATTTTTGTGTTTCCTTCAAAAGACAACATAATAAGGCATATATTAAGAATATACAGGATTTCCTCAAATTACAGCCATGTTTCGATCCTGCTAATAAGTCATAAATTAGATTTATATTTTTTAACATGATTTTCATTGGAAGAGCTTTTAAAACTCTCTCTTGTACATAACAAATTCCATCTATGTAAGCATATTACTGCATAACAAGAATAAGAAATCTAAAAGATTACGCCCGTATCATTGAAAATGATATATTTTTAATAAGCATCACCACTAACTGGAGAAATGTCTAAGTCTCAGCTATTTCCAACACATTATTTCATTTTTACTGTCGATTGCATCAAGAAACTTGTGTTTATTTAGAAAAATGAAGGAAAAAATGACTTTCTTGCACTCAGGGATTAAACACTTTAATGTAAAAGGCGTAACAGCGAAAGTGATCAAAGCTGAATTGGATGAAGTTCACGGCACATTTGATTCTGTAATAGTAGCTTTTAACAATTAGGTCGATTAGTTTAATCTAAACCATATATCTGTTGAGGTGTCCAGTAGAAGTGATTACTCCCTGAATAATCGACAAAATCCACAACATGAGTTTGAGTGATTGATGAATCAAAGAGCGTGAAATAGTGGAAGCTACTGGCATATCGCAAATTACACTGTTTTCAATTTTGCAAAAAAAATTGTAATTGTAATGTTCCTAATGTACTCGTATAGAAAAAGTCCTAATGCGTCACTCGAACCATATGAAACGGAGAGCAGAAGAAAAAGAGGGGGGTGAGTTACCTTGATTTTTATTAGGATATAAATACATTATAGTAAGGAGTTAATCAGATTGGTTTCTGAAATATATTATTTAATTTTCAATAGCTAAAATGATTTTGTCATTTAGTGGTGTCAATACTTATTGCTAGAAAAATTTGTTTTGAATATATACAGTTAGGGGCCAATCAAGTGCTTTGATATTAAAATTTAATAAGATTCAAAAAATGGAGAAAATCGATTTGGCAAGCGAAGCATCCAGTTAGTGTATATTTTAATAATGTACCATAGTTATTTGAGTTATTAATTATAGTTATAATATGTTTATCAACAAAAATTACTATCCCAGTGCTGCATTAGCATTTATATCTTCCATTTCCAACAGCTTATTTAAATTTTCTGAACTATGGACTTAGTGCAGCGAGGGTTACCTTCGCTTCCATATAACACATGGATCAATACGTCCCGAGACTAACATTGAAAACAACATTTTTTTTGCAAATTTTTTTTTATTCATCAACATAACACCTTTTGTTAATCACCTTTTAGGATGATACAATCGTTCCAACGCTTTTCCAAATCTTTTTTTTTTTTTTTCGCAAGAAATCTTTTTTGTTGCGAGTAAATAGCGATAAACAGCTTTCTGAATCATCGACTCGTTGCTCCATCGAAAGCAATCGCGGCACCCACTTGGAAAAAACCTTTTTCATGCTCAATTTTTCATGAAGGATAGTAAATACACTTCCATATGATATCTGTGTCATCTCAGCAATCTCACGGAGCTTCACTTTACCATCTTTCATTATAATTTTTGTCACTTCACTCACATTTTCCGGTGTAACGGCTTCCACAGGTCTACCCGAGCGTTCCGCGTCATTTGTGTCGGTACGACCACGTTTAAACTCGGCAAACCACCGACAAATCGTTGCTTTTGATGGACAAGAGTCCGGGTAAAATTTTTCAATCCATTGTTTCGCTCGCACGGTGTTTTTACCCATTAAAAAACAATGTTTTATCAAAACACGAAACTCGGTTTTTTCCATTTTTTAAACAAACTACAAAACGA
>BMAW01005176.1:64554-105615 GCA_019974015.1 Nephila pilipes
GTAGTTCGATTTATGTTTTAATATAACATTGGGATGTAATTCCGAGAGATAATTGGCAGACCTTTTGTCTCGAATGATCAGATTTGGCTACTTTATACAAAAACGAGATGTTGAGATAAAATAATGCGTAAAGAAAACATACGACATATTTGTAAGGTTAGGATAATCGCGAGTTTTGTTAAACTATCATTGGCGACTTTTTATAAATTGAATTACTTTTAATAAAATCTCACTGCAATCAAATGAAATGCGATCTACGCGAATTCGAGGAATCAAAGAAATGTAACGAACTGAATAGAAGAAATTTTTGAAAAGTAAATATTGGAAGTTAGAGAAAGATAATAGTGATTAATAGCGGGTATTCGTTGTTTTGAAGCGCGTGAATTTGCATCTATAGCTGACAGACAGTTAATGAGAATCTTCTAGAGTGAGGGGTCGCTGATGGACTCGTTTAACCATCAGTGTTTGTGATTAAAATTAGCTCGGACTTTGTAAGTGCTTAAGATCCCTATTTCATTACCATCCCATGCTAGATTATTGGCTCGTTGAAGGTTAATAGACTGAAAGAAAAAGATTAAATATTTGATATTCACCTTATATATAAATTTAAATGTTGGTCCGCTTGTGTATTTGTTTGTTTGTCTCTTGGGCAAATCCTCAGAATTGATCGCAGCGCTCCAAACGTTTTAAGGAGCTTCACTAACGTTTGGAATGAGCCGTAAGAATATTCTAACCAAGAAAAAGTATCAAATTTATTTTTGGTGAACTGTTTCTTGAAACCCCCTTCTTCCCCTATTTCCACCACCAACAGATGGCAGCAGTATCAAATTACTTAAAAACTTTTCCTTTTGAATTAATTTATCTGAAATTGATTGTATTCCTTAATAATTTTTTTTTTATTTTCTTAAGATGGATTTAATAATAGGGAAGCGATATTTTTGACTACTATGCACGGAAGCTCTCGAACGAAAAGTTGAAAAATTAAAATTCTTGTGCCAACTGAAAGATACAAATTTATTAGCCGATTTTCGGCGAAGTTTTGAAAATATCATTGAAAAATCTCAATTTAAGATATTTAAAAAGTTTTGAAACTTTTCATTCGGCAGTCTTTCGATACAAAGGAGACTGTATTCAAATGGTATGTGGAATCAAAATTGTTCTTTTAAAAAAAGAACGAGTCAGTTACAATAATCACTGACGGTTCATTTAAATTTAATCGAAATATTATTTATAAGTTGATCATCGTGAAAAAAAAATCCTTTTTTTGAGCTATATTTTTCAATTCATCCTGGAGAAGAACGGGCTTACCAGTTAGTAACTTGATAAAAATAAAGTATTTGAGCTTGGATTTCACTGTTTCGCCCATTGAGAGAGACAGTGAGTGAATTTTTATTATGTTTACCTTCATTTAATAAATATTGCATTCTTAAATAATGTCTATCGAGTAAAGTACCCCAGAGGTACTGCAGATTGTAAGAAAGGTAAAATATATTAATACATCAAAAGTTAATGTGCAAAACGGTTTTAAAGAACATTAAGAAGGCAAAAACTAAAAATAGTAAAAAGTAAATATAACCATAAAATAATGTAGTAGAATAAATAGTTTAATAAATTAATAAATGATATCCATTTCGGTGCTTAGTTGATGCCAAACGGCAAGAGAGTTTCATATTTGACAAATAAAATAGTCTACGTGAGAGAATCTTTTTCTACCTGAAACTTTTTGATTGTCGTGTCCAAAAGCTGGAAAATCCTTATTTGATTGATTAATTGATAAACACCATTGATGTGCATCATGCACCACCAGAGATACACGTCATTGCAAGGGTGTCAAAAGTCTTGATGATGCAGAGAAAAAAAAAAGGGGGGGGATACAGTTTAAAGAGGAGGTTGGTTATATAATAGACAATCATACAGCCGTTCTCTTAAATGTTCAGTGTATGAATAGTTTTTGGGTTGAATGTTCATTTCCGTGATTACCAGTTCTCGGTTTTTGGAATGCTTATACAAGTCTGCCATATTTTTTCGCTTTGCTTTTGGAAATTTTAGGTAAGGCAAATGTAAAAGAATTACTCCCTTTAAGAGACATTTCTCTAAATAATTTCTGTAAGACGTATCGAATACTAGTAAACTTCCAAAAATATTCACTAACATGAGATTAGTGAGTAGAAATTTAAAAGCATATAAAACTTCGGATGAGGTAATATCTAAAATGTTTTTAAAACATCGAGGCGCTGAATAGCTTAGAAATCCTTCTGTGGCGATTTTCTTTTAGCCTCCGCTTTAGAATCAGCCTGTTTGTTCCAAAGTTCCGACCTGCCGAAATAGTCTCACAAAATAAATCTTAAGTAGCCATTGCCACATATATAGTTCATTTTGACGTTATATAATTCATAAATAGGTACTCTCTTTATCTGACATTATTGCACAAAAGCCCAAATTTAATAATTCTCAATCCGTTTCCCAACACTAGAAATTTCACCAGTTCGGAGGAATCTTTGATGAGAACATAAAGGAGAACCTGAGCAGAATTGATCTCTAGAGATATTTGGCTGACACCAGAGAATGCTGTCGCTTACCTCTCTTTTCCATTCCAAACCCTGAGTCAACTACACATGTTTGTATTGTTATTGTTATTAAATATTTAGTACTTTAAGTAATAAGCATTTCTTTTGGAGTTATTCGTTTATCTCTACCTGTAAATCTCTTTCAACACAGTACTCTGTTCACACATGAGATCTCATATCATTTTAATATATGTAAAAGAACCTAAAATTTACTCAGTGTATGTTTTTCCGTTATTGCACATAACTCTTTTAAAATGTTTCTGCTTTCCTCCTCTGAGTGGAGACCCAATAGCTCATGTTTTGTACGTTGTACCGTGTTATGTTTATTGTTTATACTATAATACGTGTAATTATTTGAATAATTCTTGTGCAATTGTAAAGGTTAATAAATATATATGAAATGAAAAATCGCATTTAGGTTCATTTAAGAGCAAGAGTTATTGGTTCGTGACAAAATTGCAATTATGTTATTGCTGAAGGTCCAATATTATCCTTTAGTTTATTTAAATATTTTCTTTTAGTTTATTTAGTTTATCGATGTTGGAGAAAATAATAGGCAAGTGGATTGTATTTTAAGATGGGAAGTGAAAGTTGAAAGTGTTTAATGTTTAATTAAAACTAATTGACTTGTAACAATAATATTTGATATCTTTTTCTAACTTCATTTTCTCTTGTTATAAATCAGTATTACTACTTTAAATGTTTTGAAATTTTTATGCAACATTTTAGTACAATAATTTTCAACAATGATTTTAGTTCTGACTTATATTTTACACAAATATAAGAAAATATAGATTATGGATAAAAATGTAAGTGGCTAGAAAAATTAAATTGATAATATATTAAAGGGTTTTATTATAAATCTTATCAAGTAACGAAGTAAAAAGTAAAGAAACGATAAGTGTCACAGAAATTGAATGAAACTCAACTCAAAAACAAACTGAAAAGGCTAAACATTTGATGTAAACATTTGATTCAAAATCTGTCTCAACAAATTGGAATTCAAAGACATTTGTTATGAATAAATATTTTCATATAAACACATCAAAACGGAACTGGAATTCAGTCATACCGTATACCTTCAATCTAGAGAATATTACATATTTCCCACACGAATAAGTGGAATCTGTTTTGCGAAAATGATTGTCAATAACACGAGCGACCTTTCTGCGGGAGGTTGCTCATAATGAGGAAGACAGTTTCCCCGGAGAGGGGCGTTTGAAATATGCCACGAGGATGTTTCCAATAACGTGGTGGCATCGAAAGAAGCTTTCTGATCAATAAGGGAAGATTCTGCATTCCTTTGGGATCCATTGCAACCGGAATAATACGTTTGGTTATGGAAGTGATAGAATAGAAGATTGTTAATAAAATATAAATGGCTGTGAAGTGGTGAATATGTATATATAATGAGAGAATGTTTGATTTTAAGATGGTAATTTAAAACATTGCAGATATTTCGGCTTATTGTACACTTACAGCTTATGACTACCTTTGTTCAGGAATATTATAATATATTCTGTAACGAAAGTTTTCAAGTTTTCATCACACTATTAACATGTATTTGTTTTGAGAAAATAGCGTCAACAAAAATGCGTGGGTATAAAATAAGGGATGCGAAATGTTAGCTTCAAAAATTCACATTATAATAAATTATTATTATAATAATTACATGTAGCTTGCTTAAGGTACATTTAAATGGCTAAGATATATTTAATTTAACTTTTTACCTACTGCTTTTACTTTAATATCCGAACATAATATTATTGTCCACTTTAATAATTTATCATATACCTTAACTCGAATATATTTATTGAATCATTGATTTTTATGAGAGACTTTTCTGTTTATAATCCTTTTCTTGTTATTATTGGCAGTGGTTTTGTATTTTAGAATGTTTTGTTAGTGAAACTAAATATACTTTATATGAATTTGAAGCAGATATTTACTTTTCTTGATAGTAATTGTTTCTGTAAAGCCTGGGGCTCTAAGTATGATTACTTTAATATAATTAATATTAATTTTGAATAATTCTCTTTTTCCAAGAGCTTAACAGGATAAAAGAAGGTTAGCACATGGTATAATGAAATAAGCAAAGCCAACCTAACTTTTTCCCTTTATTTTATTTCTCTCAACTTCATTTTAAATATATTAAATACATTGTAAAATCAGATCATGTCTAAAAGTAAGTTTAATGTTGCCTCAAAATGGTATTTTAAATTGTAATCTAAAAATAGAAGTTTCTGTAGTGATAATTTATGATGATTTTGGATTTTGTTGATAAATTATTTTAATCCTTTTTAAAACAGTGGGAAGCTCGTTTACCATCATGATCATCAATTTTAAAATAACAAGCCTTTGAATGTGCCTAATGGATGGCAGCAAACATAGTCCATCATCTATAAAAGGGTTTTTCAATGTATAATCCAATTAATTTTATCAACTATCTATATGATTTTTTTTTTCTTAAATTAATCTTTATCCCAAAATATTTTAATATACCATTACTAGAAAAAACTGTTTCGTTATAGGATTAAATACGAAGAATCTAACGAATGTTTTCACTTCATTAAAAGCTTTGTCATTTCGTTTATTCTCAGAGAAAAGTAAATTGGTAAAAATTGTTTTTATTGTAAAATGAAATTGAAATTATTTCATGATATAAAATAATTATAAATAATTTTAATGATAATCTAAAATACACAGCTTAATGATTTGTCGTTAAATTATTTCGATTGTTACTAATCCATCAAAGGATGTGACAATTGAATTCTTTGTCGTATAATTAATCTTCTGAGGAACTAAATAACTGAAGTTATATTCGAAATGTTAAGAGATATATACTGATTGCACTTAATAAGTTGTTACGTATGAGAAATGTAATAATAATTTTAAATTGGTAATTATAATTATAAGAATGTTTGATAAATTTGTGTTTTGTTGATAAATTATTTCAATTGTGACGAATCTAAGAAATATTGTGATACTTAATTGAATGCTCATTATTTAATTCA
The DNA here is from genome assembly GCA_019974015.1 of Nephila pilipes. Lineage (NCBI taxonomy): Eukaryota > Metazoa > Arthropoda > Arachnida > Araneae > Nephilidae > Nephila > Nephila pilipes. Next base: position 70,136 of record BMAW01005176.1, read on the forward strand.
TTTTCAGGTATTAAATTAAAATTCTAAAATTAAATTCAAAATTATTATACAATTTGATTAGTTTAAGTTTATACAATAAATAAAATAATTATGTATGGCATTTTTAATAATAATCTAAAAATAATACGTTTTTTAGAAATGAGAATCTATGATACGTTCTCGGTTATGTATGTTAATTATTTCAACTATGACTAAGCTATCAAATGATGTTAACACTTGATCGAATGCTTTGTTACTTGATTTATCTTTACAAAGAAGTAAACAAATCGAAAGTAAAATTGAAATATAAGAATTTTGAAATTTCATTAATTAAAATCATTACATTCAGAGATAAAACGAAAATTTTAATTTATTCGCTTATTACTTCTATGTATTAAAAAGAACGTATATTAAAATAGAGCATATAAAAGCTATATGGAACACAAAACACGTCTACGTTTATTTTAAAGTCTTTATCATCACATATTTATAGAGAATTTTCAGATGCATAAGAAATTAATTTTTGTACATAAGAAAAACAGTTGTCGCACATTTATTCGAGCCATTTTCCAGAAAATGTTTCAAACTTATTTTATTTATCACGTTAGTCTTTTATAAAAATTTAATAAATTAAACTTTAAAAAATATATATAGGTACTAGGTAAAATATTTACTTATAACATTTTAATGTCTTCGCAGAACGATATCCTCATTTTATACACATTTACTCTGATAGTTTCAAGTCTTTGAGCCATGTTTTTGTAACGTATTTAATAGATGATTCGCTTCATGAATTTTAACTTCCTTCGTCACGCTTCATTTTAATAGCTGATATATCTGCCATCAATATAGCGTTTGAAAGAGTGTCAACACAATTTTTTTTTATTTTATTCATTGATTCCATCACGGTGTGGAAATATTTAAATCGTCCGAATAATTCATCCTGCTCATTGGTCATTGTCACGTTAAAAAAATTCATAATTCAGAGTCTGAAAATATCCATTTGATATTTTGTTGGATACCTTTCCACATAAATATTAAAAACAACGTACTAATTGACATCGCTGTCTAATCTTCATCCAGTGTATTCTCCTACCTTACTTTATTGAGATATCACGAAATACATTAACGCACCTAATCATAACTATTGGCAGAAAATTGTAGCCCAGTGGTCATGGTAGCTAATTTCCAACTGGTGTTCCTTCCGTAGAGTCGTGAGTTCGAGTCCAGACGCCACCGAAGACTCGCCATGCAGAGGAGCGGATGTGCATTTAAATAAACGAGATCCCAAGACTTCCCTTTTGGCATGCAGTGGAAGTTTGGAAAGGGAGATTCCAGTTTAAGTATTGTCCTCGTTACTTAACCGAGATTCAAAATTACGAGGTCTATCGCCATTAACGATGCAAAGAAATATTTAATTAACTCCTTCAACTAAGCATCTTTGACGTTTTTATGGTTTGAGAACCTAAATATGTGGTTTATGTAAATTAGCACTACTATATATAGATTAGTTTAGTTTTTATTAACGTCGCACTAGAAGCAACACTAGGGCTATTGGCGACGGACCTCGTAATTTCAAACCACGGTCAAGTGACGAGGACGACACCTGAGCTGGCACCCCCTCTCCTAACATCAACACCTCACCAACAGGAGGACTTTAGGCCCGAATACATTTAAAGTGCATCAGCCCCGGCTACACGGTGGGTCTTTGACGGCCAAGGATCGAACCCGCAACTGAACGAAAGCCTCCGGCCGCAAGTCCCCGATCTTGACCACTAGGCTACCGCGGATCCTACTATATATAGAAATGAAGTGGATAGATAAGAATCAGATAGTTGTTTATAAGCTGCGAGGAATTTGAAGGTTTCATGAACACGTGGATGGTAGTAGAAGATTAAACGTTCGTCTGATAACTGAAATTGGAGCTAGACCCAGTTCATGACTCTTTTCCTCTTTTGAGGTAATAGTGATAAGTAATTTTTTCAGTTAATGAGTCTCAATATGCTTAGACGTTATAATTTTCAAATTTTATTTATGATACGACCCCATCTTTTCTCAACATTGTGGCGCCAAATTTGTAACGATACTGCCTAAATTCTCAGAGTTATCGAGAAAAAACTAAATCTTGTTTTTAACTAGTTTTATCACCTTTAATTTCATTTCCCTCGAATTAAAATTTTTTCCCAGCTTGCAAGATTTCTCAGAAACTATTAATCTTATTAATTTGAAATTTTGTACATATGTTCATAATAATGACGTATGCATCAATATTTAGACAAATTATTATCAGATAATTTTTATATTAATTTTAATTCGGCTTTTTCTTAGAAATTTATAATTATCTAAGTAATTGAGTTTAAATTACTTCCCACTAAATTTTTTAAAAGTATTTATAGCTTCTTAACTGTACATTTTTCTACCTAATAACATTACTTTTGTAAATGTTGATCTTTGTAGTACATCAGAACCTTGCGCGCAGTATAATATTTATTTTGGCAATTTTGGAAAAGTATCCAATTTTAATTTGTATATAAATTCTTAAGATCTATTTAAAATACATGAAAATATACAAATTATTGTAAATATATATGAATATTATATAGTAAAGTGCCAAGTGTTTGCTTTATTTCATTGGTAAGTTATATAGTTTAATAAATGAATTGTTTTCACATTCAAACATAATAGTTCAGAGACTTGAGAATCTTTAATCTTTAGTTGTAAATTAAAAAAAGTTTCTGTTACTTTTTTGCAAACATTGATTTTAGATTATTCTCAGACAGGAATAAAAATAGTTGAAGGAATTAATTGTCTGACTATTTAACTACAAATACTTAGTGAAATTCAATGGATCAAATCTTTAATTGACATACCATGGAATCAGAAATTAACATCATTTTAAATATTATCGTCATAAAAAGATTGGTTGATTGGTTTTAATAACGTTGCACTAAGAAGCGACACGAGGGCTATTGGCGATGGGCCTCGTATAATTTTGAACCTCTCTCTCCTAACTTCCACACCATACCAAGATATAAAAGAATTGACGGAATTTAAGCAACAATCATTTATAAGTTTATTTTGTCAAAATACTTTATAAAAAATTAACAGTAAATAGGAAACAACTTAAAAGGGTAAACAAGCTTTATGGTAATATACTTTTTTTCTTCCACGAAAGAAAATATTTCTCAATATTTAATTCCATATTTTTAATGTAACACTTTAAAATGTGTTTTGTATTTTTATCTTGATATTTTAAATTAAAGAATAATAGACTGTTTGTGATTCTAATTATTTTTAATATGTTTTATTCATGTAAATATTCTTTTTTTTATAATTTCACTTTTAATAAAGAATACTTGTATTACTATTTACTTTTAGCCTAACATCTAATTATTTTCTCTTTAAATTTTCTCTATCTTGTTTAATTTTTACCTCTTCGTTAAATCAAATCAATATTTAAGCTCGTAAAGTAGAGTAATGGATTATTTAAAAATTAATTACTTCGCGTGCTTAAATTCAACAGTTCTCTTCAAAAAAATTAATTAATGATATATAGTTTCCTCTGTATATGCAAAGCTTAATAAAATGAAAACTTTTAACTCGAATATAATGTGAATAAATTTTAATCATAAAAGATATAATTACGGATAAGAAATATGAATTGGTTTAACAATTTATTGAGGATTTATCTTTTGAGAAATTTTAATTCAGAAAAATTAGAAACAATATTTCCGGTTTGAATTAATCAAAGGTAGCGCAATTAATTCACAACGTTTTATAATAATAAAGAAGTAGAACTAAATACAAGATTTTTTTTTACAAAGAAATGGTTTTAATATCTCAAATTAATAAAATGATTAGTTTTTTCGATCTCGAATATGGTTAGTTTAACTTGACTATATACGTTAAGTGAGAGAGATCCTGTTAAACCAATACACAAACCAACCTGTCAAAACATTCAGTTAATGCTGAAGGATATTATTGGCCATATTACACAGACATACACACACACAAGGCTGCTGGCTTACACATTGTTGGCTACCTTTCACACATGGCTGGCACAAGCCACATGCCGTTGGTTATTGCCATTGCTGGCCATTGCCACACACATGCCACACACACACACATTGGCTATTATTGTTGTTAATGCTATTACACACATTATTGAGTTGGTTATTATTGCTGATATTACATTGGCTATGCCACATATTGTCCATATTATTGCTGACATACAGTATTACACACAGTTGTTGTTGCCACATACTCCATACAGGCTTATTGGTTATTACATATACACACACATGCTGTTGGCTGTTGCTGCCATTGGCTGGGAGCACACACACACACAGCCAGCTGCCACATACGCACATACGGCCACACATGACATGCACACATGGCTGCCACATGGGTTGTTGTTGAGCTGCTGCTACATATACATACATGGCATATATTTAGGCGAGTCTATATATATATATATATATATATATATATATATATATATATATATATATATATATATATATATATATATATATATATATATTGTATATCCCTATAACTTATAAATTATATCCCTTAAAACGTATTTAAAAATTTATTAGTATTGAAAATTAATAATACTACAAAATTAATTGAAGAAATGAATAATTTATCAAGTTAACCTAAAATTCAAATCAAAATATTACCTAAAGTAAAAATAAATCAAACATTCTATTAAAATAAGCAGGAAATTTATTTAAATATATAATAATATTAATTCAATACAAGACCAAACTCTTAATTAAAAATTACGAGTAATTTAAATACCTAACACCCTTAAACCGCATACAAAAATCAAGAGAAAAGAATTACAGTAAAACAAAAAGAGAGAAAATGTAATTTAATTCTGTCCCAAATTTTGGTGTTATATATGTGAGTTTAAATTAGAGTAATAGATCCAACCATTACATGTTCACTAGCTACATTATCACTAAGGATATAAACCCAGAAAATCCCAAAGCATACAGAAATTAAACAAATAGAAAAAAAGTATTTTTGCAGGATAAAATTATATTTATGGACAAAATGTCTGGTAAAGGGGATATCCCTTATGGGGAGATAATACCGTATATAAGTACAACATGGAATTCACATCTTTTAGGAATTAAGATTTTATTATTAAGTAGAAAGCTATATTTACATCAAATCAAAGCTACAGCAGACTTCACAAGCAGCACACAACAGCAAAAAATTTCAATTGAATGAATGTATTTCCTTTCCCCCTGAAACTTAGCTTTGTCTGATATAATTGAGAATCTTCTAGGAACTTCCCTGTATCTTGATTGATAAATAAAATCCTGGTAGACTGGTTGTCAAAGTCGCGGACTCACGGACTGGGTGATTTAGACATATATCGACCTAACTCGATAATTGCTTGAACCTAGTTAACATTCCCTTGAATCTAATTACTCTATTTTTTCCCTCTTATTTAATGCACTTCTTTTTATATGACTAATACAATTTATATATTTTACGATTCTTTCACAAAGCAAAGATCTCATATCACACATCGCCAGTAAATTAACCCAGATGTTACTCATTACACAGAAATGATCGTGTGATCCTTTTGTAAAAATAAATAAGGAATATAATTAAACACTATCCAGAGAGAGAAGTATTTAAGTCCTCAGAAAATAATACTCACATAAGTAAACAAACTTTATTTAATAAACATTATCCCTAATTAACTCTACAGTCTGACTCACATATAATAGTTAATTAACGATAATGATTAGGCACTATATACAATCAAACCTCGTTAACTCGCAATAGTCAAGGTTAATTGTTACTAACCCACGAGTTTAGTGAATGGTGAGAGAGAGTTACAGTGTAATTAGAAATTGAGCGATAATATAAATTAGAACATCAATATGAATTATCTGCGTTCACTCTCTTTCGAAGTTATTTCTTAATTAGTACGGAAATCCCTTATACAAGGAAAAAGGTTTTGCAATTGGTAAAATTTTAACAATAAGAATAGCTCACTGATAGCTAACATATTGATAGTGAGATCTGAAAAAAAAAATCCAAATTAGAATATTTCATTTTACTATAAATAGTGATTCACACCCACCCCTAACATTCAAATCCCTAAAAGATACATATCGAATTTTTGCCCTCTCTTAGCTCCAAACTTTCAAAGAATGCGTCTCAAAAATAATCTTTTCTTCATTTCTGCTTAGTCAGACTTTATTATTTTCTGTTTTGTAACGAAAGCCACCGTCATCACATTACGATCAAGGAACATTAGTGTACTCGTTTTGTAAAAGATTCCTGCTTTGCCCGTGTGCATTGTTTTGGCTTGTTTTTAGGTGCACAAACCATTTGAATCATTGCTTTGCTGTGTTTCTAATTTATTTCCGTCGGAGGATAGAGGCCGCGGTTGCCTAGTTTTCATCGAGTCGTGAATCCGAACCCTGATGTCACCATAGACCCACCATATAGTCGGGGCTGATGCACGTTGAAGCTAAAATTCATTTCAAAGCATGGAGTGGGAGTTTGGAGAGAGGGGTGACAGCTCAGATGTCGTCCTCGTCACTTAACATAACTACACCCTGATTTTAAGACCCATCCTGACCTATGCTAGCCCGGTCTGTCACACTGTGCTAACACCACCTTCGACTTGCTAGAAAAATCCCAAAATTCCACCATTAGAACAATAGTAAATGCCCAATGGTACATGAGAAACACTTATATCAGATTTTCAATTAAACTACCCACCCTAAAAAATTTCATTAAAAAATTATCTGAAAACTTCTTCCAAAAAATCGATTCATCAAACAATAAAACCATTCAAGAAATAGAAAAATACACCCCACTCAGAAATAACCGACAACTACACAGACCAAGAGAAATCCTAATATTATAAATATATATATTCATTTTTCTAAAATTACATTGATTAAACTCAAACACAGTCACCACTAGTCCCACCATACCAAGCATTCACCCCTAGTCACACCATACCAAGCATTCACCCCTACCCACACACATATATATACTAAATTACCTCACCCCACCACCAACCAATCACAGAACGCGCTCTCTATACGGCCAGACCGAGCAAGCAAGTAGGAACTCAATAGACTTCTGCTACAATAATCTAAACCTACTCAAAGCAATCCATTCTAATTTTGATTATTCACTTAATTTTTAATTAGTGAATCTATAATAATAATTTTATTTAATCAACTATTAAATTTTTAAAACTTTAAAGTATTTTATAAAAACTTTAACTTTCAAAGCTATTGCAATGTAATTTATTTTAAATATCAGTAATAACTCATTAACTTCTGGGCAAGTGAAAAACCAAAGTTCAGTTCACCATTTAATTAAATAGTCATTTCACAGGGGATAGAAGCCCGTGAGGGTTAAGTTCCCCGATATAATAGTTGTCGCTACCCGTCACTTAACAATGGTTCAAAATGGCGAGGTCCGTCACCAATAGCCCTCGTATTGTTTCTCAGCGCGACGTAAGGAAACAGTCACAATAGCAATCCGTCAGAGTATAAGTTCGATATTGCAAATTGGAGTTCCATGGAATGTTTGTCCCATGATATATAAAATAGAGAGAAAAAAACATTTACGTCAAGAAGCTCTGACGTAATCGAAAAAAAAAAGATCTTATTAACTAAAAGGGAGCCTTGGTAAAACCGTGATATACGTGGATAGGAGAATTAACGAATTACGAATTAGAAGGGTTTGACTATACTTTACCGTCGATTCTATATGTCATCAAACTAGTTGATGAGCACGGAATGATAATGATGAAACCTAAATGAATTTAAGCAGTTTCAAGCACACTCCGTAACAATCAGTCTCATTTGTAAGGATGGGGTGTTCTTAATGGGTACCGGAGATGAGCAGAGGGGATGGTCTGTAAGCGTAGTAAGGAGAAACCGCTTACGATGATGTACGAGCGTCTTCCGGCGTCATCTGTAACATCCCAGGCGTCCTTTTCTGGGGAAGACAGCAGATTTGGTTGCTTAATTTTTCACCTGATTTCGTTTTTTGGAGGGTTAAGCCTGTGTACTGTTTGAACAAAGTATTGGTTTTTGAAAAGCAGGAAACTATGAGTATCTATAATGGTGTCTAGACAAGTGTTTATTTTTTTTTATCAAGTTGTTAGATATTTTTTTTAAAACAATGTTTTCAGATTTTAGATAAACATTAATAGGGTGTTTTATAGAAGTTCTAATCCTTAGGGTGTCCACAGATGCTTAGAATGATTGATGCTAATACACTTGGGAATCTTGTCTTATAGATTCACCGTTATTTCACATAACACTACGATTAATGATTAGTTTTAGAATATATTCAGAATGACAAAGAAATCAATTTTGTTACTAATATTAAAGTACAATCGATATTTATGTGATGTTACATTCTTATTTGTTTTTGTTTTACGCCCTAAGAGAGAATTTCTCTTAAGTTACAACATCTATTGTTATCAAAGATAAAAACAGTAAGCAGGTACATAATTTGTTAAAAAGTATTGCTATTGTCTTGTTTTCAAGGCTAATTAGCATAATAAATATGTAACACCTCTGCGTTATTAATTTCAATATTTATTAGTGGGTTTTCTTTAACTCTCATTGTAACTTTGTCTGGTTCAAAATTGTAAAAAGCTTTTTTCTCACATATCTCTTTCTTTTTCCACTCTCTTTTTTCAGCGCTCAATTGAGCTGAAATGTTCTATACACGATTGATTTGGATGACAATACGATAATTTAATTATAATTAATAAAAAAATTAATTGATTAAAATAAATGGTTTTAAGAATGAAATTTTACGCCAAGTATAAGTTCTAATTATTCTGAATAATGTTATATTTTTTCAGTCACATTTTGATTCCTGTTTACATATGATTTAAGGTACTACATAAATAGACAAGAAGATAAAATACTTATTTTTTATAATTGTTTCACTTCAACCCAATAAAAAAATTGGGGGAAATTTATTACGACATATTTTTGAAAATTGAGTTAATTAGTGGTGAAAGCAGATATCAGACATATACTGCATACATTTTATTTCAATCCAATAAAAAAATCAGGAGATATTTATTCTAACGTATTTTTGAAAATTAAGTTCGTTACTAGTGAAAGCGGACATCAAAAATATACGCAAAAACAAGATACATTTTTGAAAAGTGGTCAGGTACGACATTAGTCTCTGGGTAACCGATACTGCCAAGGTTAACTAATTGCTAAATATTTTGAAAAAATTTAATAAAGACACACCAATAAACTACTATGATACAAGGCGAATTTGGAATACTTTACAAAATTGACTATATCAGAAGATTAAAATTATCATTAAGAAACTCAACAGTAATAATTTGTCTACAAAAGAAATTTTAAAAGAAATTAACAAAAGTAACAGCTAACAATCTCAGCTACAAGAACGAAGTAGGAATTGACATCCAAAACGGAAGATATAGCTGAAATTACTCTTTATATAATTGTCGCAAAAGAACTTGATTGACTGATTGGTTTTAATAACATCCCATAAGAAACAACACTAGGGCTATTGTCGACGGACCTCGTAATTTTGAACCTCGTTCAAGTGACGAGGACGAAACCTGAGTTGACACCACCCTATCTAATTTCCACACCACTCTACGGGAGAAAATTGTGCCTCTACAGATTTAACGTGCATCAGCCCCAACTACACGGTAGGTCTTAAGTGGAAAATTCTTGTCAAGTACACGTAAAATATGATAACACTTTATATAATTAAATCTCAGTTTTACTTATCACACAAGTAGAATAGCCCTTCTAAACGAAATTCAATTACACCACTCAAGTGCCTTTCATATATAAGATGAAAGCCTTTCAAGTACTTTATGAGAATAATGCCTTAAATTTTAAACAATTAAAATGCAGTATTCTATTTTCAAAACATGTTGTGAAAAGGCACTTCATCCAAAAATACCTAATTTCAAAATCCTCTCAGATTTATTCGCCCTTTACAGATCGGAATACAGACAGCAGATCAAATGCTATCTTGCTTAGTTTATTTTCTTATTTGAACAAGAAATCTATCAAAAATGACAGGTTAACCTTTTAGAAAATATTACTAATAACTTAGACCAGACGGAGTCTCGTCTTTTAATATGTTTTTATGTGCATTTATGTAAAAATATTTCGAACAACAGATAAAATATTTTTTTCTTATTAAACTATTCGTTCTAATAACTTTAAAAAGTTTGATGCGTTTACATTCGAATTCGTTTCTGGTATTATGCATTTTGGTGTCGCAAAATTTATTTCAAACATTTCCATTATTGCTATTGATTGATAAATTTCATTTATTTAATTACTTTTTAATAAAGCCTCTCTCTTGACCGTCATTCGATGGATTGGCGCATTCAATGATCCGTAACCTATAGAGTCGTTCGCTTTCGGAATTTTTTGTATGGATTTGTAAATTTGTTAACTATGACTGCCCGGTCGCAACCATGCGGTGTTCGCATTTTCGCGCAGTGCTTATGACAGATGTCTGTTTTCACTTCAATTCGGTGTTTCTTATTTCCTAGTGGATTGCTTTTTGCGTTTGCACAATATTTCCATTCTGTTTGCATAGTGTACTAAACAGCAAAATGTTATTAGAATCAGACAGATGTTCTTCCAAAGACCATAAAACAAAAAACTGAAAGCCTTGATTAGAATAACTCGTCACAACTTGCTTTAATTATCATTGTACTGTAGTATTTTTTCTCTAGTGCCGTATTTAAATCGAAGCAAGAATATTCATTTAAATGTGCAATGTTTGATTTTAATTTTGTCGCAGCTAGAATGATGTAAAATGCTTAATGGGATATTTATGTCGTCTACACAGGCTACGAATGTACATAAACACAAGAAATATACTTGTTTCTACTATTTTTAAATTTTGTCTAACGTTATTCCTCTTTAGTACTTCTGTTAAAACTACACTGGCTCTTCATAATGCGGCATGGCTCTGGTCCCGAGCGTGATGGATTGAATAGAAGTTACCATATTCTTACGACGATCATACGATTGCGCTTTCCCGCAACGTCATTATTATAAAGGAGGATAAATATTTACAGAGATTGTGCCGGATACAAATGAAAGTCTTAGCGATGACTCCTTCAACACGGAGACGATTTTGGTGACTTGGTGATTTTGGCAACAAAACGAATGTTCCTGAAAATGGTGGGATCTTGTCGGTTCCTCGAATAAGGAGAAAGTTATGGACTTTTAACTAAATTTTCTATGTGGCTTCACACCTGGCTGAAACAGATATAAACATGAAGGAATACGGAGCCAGAACGAATCAGTTGGGAATTAGCTGATTAAGAAATAGTCTAAATCTGCTGGGAATGCCGCAAGCTGCCACTGTCCGTGCAAAGTAATACTTTGAAAATTTGTTCAGTGTGAATTAGTAAGCTGATTTGCTGAACGTTATTGAAAGTACTGGGACTGTTATAACAAGAACTCCTTTGTATTGTTACGAACATGAGATGATACTTCTCTGCGGCGGTTCTCTTTCGAAGAAAAAGGTGCATTTACAGAGATCAAAAAGCAAAAGAGAGTTTAGGTAATGGCCCCTTCATTTTTGCTACCATTTGGTGACTTGATGATTTTGGCAACAGATGGAAAGTACTTAAAGGTGCTGGAAACTAGACGAAATATCGATAAGGAAGAAAGTTATCGACTTTTCATGAATTTTCGGTGGGATGTCACACCTGGTCGGAATAGGTATGAATACTACAAGAGCAACAGTTGAGTTGGAGCTGAAATCAGTCTGCGTGAATGAATCAGATTGTATGGGGAGTCTGCTTTGTAGACCGATTGGGGAATCGTGGCAGAGTAAAGATTCGACCTGAAAACTGCTGGAGTCTGTCTTTAGAGTCTCTGTTGCGGAAATCGATTATGGGATAGACTAAAACCTGTCGACTTTTGATGTGGAGCGTGCTGGGTGAATTTGTGAAAAGACAGTGTGTATCTGCCGGACATTGTCAGATTCTGCTCTGGAAGTGCAGAATATTACTGCGGAAGCTGTCTGCATTGAAGAGTGATAAACTGGTGAGGTGAAAGTTGCTGAAATAATTGTGACTGTTCGTAAAAGTGAGCCCTGTTCCTTTTTCTGTGTCACTAAACTGTGCAATTGCTGTGTATTTGTGTTTACTGTTATTGTTCAAGCGGTCGTACGTGTGTGTTGTACTGAAGATTGTGAATAAAGCGTCATTTGTTGTTATCCTCCATGTTGGACTTGATTTTCCCTCCCCACACACGCCCAGAGTAAAAAATATTTTCGTAACAACCTCTATGTTGCTGAACTATGTAAAAGCTGTTTTGTTATTGTTGTGTCTGCAATCTGTATCATTGATTATGCTATTAATCTGTTAAGGGTTTGTTACCTGAATATTTGTGAATACAGGTCATTTCCGATTATCTTCTTTGTTAGTCTGATAAGTTAGACACACACGAGATAATATTGTATTAATATTATGTTAGAGATCATGTATATTACTTTACAGTAAAATGTTACATTTATGTCCTAGTCTTGCTTAATATCTGAGAATTACTGAAGGGATAAAACTATATGTGTGCATATCACATTAAAATTTCCTATTGATTAACGACATTAAATAAATTATTTTAATTGAAAAATATTTTGGAAATCCAAACCAATACACTCTCCTTGGATTTAGGAGAATAAGAAAAGCAGAATTGTTCACTCATTGCGTTTATTAAATGTTTCCGATAAAAAGTTGAAAAGATAGAAATTGTACAAAACCTTTTTGAACATTTTTCAAGAAATGCTATCAAGCGTTGCCGAGAAATACAATATGAAATCCAAATTGATTTCCTTTTCTAGTCATCAAAAATTCCATTCAACGATGCTTGCTATTCAAATTATTTCCCATACAAATACGTCCAAAATAGAACTGAAATTCAATCATTGTATCCTCTTTCAAACAGAAAAATATCCCACGTCCAGGGAACACATAATTTAGATCTGTTTCTCGAATATCGAATGTCGGTAATGCGAGAAGATGTTTCGCTGAAAGCTGAACATTTGCGAAAACGATAGTTTCTATTCCGGAGAGAAAAGTCTCAAATTTGTCTCGGTGTTGTAACCAGTAGCACAGAAGGCATAGGAAAAAAAACTTCTAATCAATATATTCAGAAAGAAACAAACTCTTCGGGTTTTTGAGTGAAAATATTGCTTTTGATTATCTGAAGATTACTAATAAAATATAGGATTAGGTATCGTTGTGAAATGAAAGACATGCACAAATTTGATTTAGTAAAAATGTTGGTATATTTTATTTATTTTTTTCATACAAAAATACATGTAACGCTCCCGTTTTGTTGTTAAAGTTCTGAGCCATCAAGATGTCATCAATGTTCAATCAAAAATATTCAATTAATTAAATCACATTAATTCATTTTATCGTGATCTACAGAATGATTGAAACTCAAATAGAATTAAGAATTTGGAATACTTATTAAACCTTATCCTAAGAGATTAAAAATTATCTTAATTAAACAAATTAACTGCATACGAATCAGTAATAAACGCTCGTAAACTGGATTCGTATTAAGTACCGGCACTTAGAATATCACTTGAACTGAGAATATCACTTATTTGCTGATTTATACTATCTTATTTATAACTTCTTCCCTAACTTTAAACTCCTCTCAATTTATAAATACTGTCTCAACAACCTAATACACTACATCTCAGTATTTCCATTCTAATTTACGTAAGTCACAGTTCATTCACAAGCAGAGGTTCCCAGAACAAATAACGTCATATATAGCAGCACTAAAGGTCAGTTGAAATGAAATATGCATGAGAATCCCCTTTTACAATTTATAGAACACGCGGTAAATTTTAACAAATGCAGCTTATTGAATGCGAAATTGATGTCCAGCTTTTTCTTCCACTCACAGAACTTTAAAAATTTATATCGATATGAGTATATTTTAAAGCTGTCATCTTCTATTGTCATAAATCCACTTTTGGAACTTATTTTCAAGTAGAAGAAATGACTAACTATTAATATATGAGGTCTGTCTATAAAGTAATGAGACTGAATCCGAAAATATTTAATTTACAATTTGGTGCAAGTTTGTTATAGGCCCCTTCGATCTATTCTCCACCGACTCTCATATATCGCTGATCAAAAAGTGCTGCGTTTCATTTTCTGTTAACTGTATAACGTATTATCTCTCGATTTGGGCTTTCATATGACATTTATTGAACTGGCAAATGGATCGTGACTTATGTAAACTAAATATAAATACTGAAGTGTAGGGAACATTATTGGTGAAATCCGTTTATAAAACTGGGGAGAATTTATCAGTGAGTTAGTGATAAAGGAATTATCAACAAAGCAAACTCGTGCCTATGGTAAAAAGAGTAGAAATATAAGAAATATAAGATTCGAAGTTAGAGAGGATCTGAATACTGTAAGTGAGTCTATCCCTTCTTGACAGTTCTAATACTGACTCGAACCCGATTAGTCAGTAACTGTTAACGGAATACTTATGACATTAATCTTTAATGTGCGAAAGCTGCGTTAGCTTAGTGGTCAAGGTTGTGAACTAGTGGCAGTATTTCCTTTCATTGAGTCGTGGGTTGGAATCCTGATGCCAATAAAGACCCGCCCAGTAGCGGAGCACGTTGAATCCTGTTGATGTCCCAAGTCTTCCTTTTACATGATGGGGAATTTTAGAGAGGGAGGTGCCAGCTCATATGTTGTTTTCGTCACCAGACAGAGGTTCAAAATTACGAACACCAGCGCCAATACATCTCGCATTGCTTCTCAGTGTGGTGTTACTAAACAATCATACCACATAGGATGTACGAAGGGACTTTGTCCATTGATAAAATAAATCAGATTTTGAATATTCATAGTTCTGGAATAAAATTATTTGGTTTCCTCTGCTCTCTGACTTATATTTGTTTGACTATTGGTTATTGGCTATTTAAATATTGATTAGTGATGAGATCAATGTAGGTAAATATTCCGAGGTATATCTATTGTTTTAACTACTGTGAAGGGATCTTCTGAAAAAGATCGAACGATTTAAAACGGGTTCCTTTAGGAGGAATTTTTGACAAAATCACAGCTTGCGTAATCAGGAAAGTAAGGAAGACTTTCCAGAGGTGCAATGCGTTCATTAACCCAAAACCTCTGTTTCTGAAGAATGATCGTCTAGATGCAGAATGAAACCATTCTGCCAAAGTTCTGATTTTGTAATTCTTTCTACCCGCGTGCTCAAAACTTCTTTAGAGCAATGTCATTTGCCAGTGCTGATCTCTATAGGATAGAATAGAACTATCCATTTGGCATTCAAATTGTGGGAGACGAAGTATCAAACATTATTTATAGAGGGAGAAAATGAAATGAATCAGATTGAATCGAGTAATGTAATAAGTGTTCTGTTCTCTATAGGGCAGAATAGAAATATCAGTTTGACATTTCAGTTATAGGAGATAAAGTAAGAAACATAATTTATAGAGTGGACGAGAATTTATAGAAACATAATTTATAGAAAACGAGATTTATAAAATCAAACGTTTAATAAAATAAAATGTGCCTTTCTCTATTGGATAGAATATAAATATTAATATAACATTTCAAGTTATCCGATACAAAATAAGAAACATTATTTACAGAGGGAGAAACTGGATTTATTCCAAGTGAAGTGAGTAATGAAATAAAATGTGCTGCTCTCTATACGTTATAAGGGAAGTTAGAAGTTTACTACCTTAAATGTGTAATCGTGTTTACATCCTGTTTAAAAGAGTAGACAAATACATAAGTCTGTTGATTTGATTCATTTATATAAAATTGTAATGTGACATTATAACAAATTCATTCTTGGTTGCGAAGTCATGGCCCGCAACTATTTCTGACGAGCCATGGATTCGAGTCCTGAAATGAGGATGATGCACGTTGATTCTGTCGAGGATCTAAGCTCTCACTATGGTGTGTTGAAGAATTTTGAAGAGGAGCTTCCAATGTAGATGTCCTCGATGCATGACTACGGTTTGAAAATATGAGGTCTGCCGCCAATAGCCTTCGTGTTATATCAAAGTTTGGCGTTAATAAAACAAATTTATGTATTAATTAATAAAATAGAAACATTAAATGTATAGTTGCTGCTTTTTTTACTCTCTTTAATGGAGCATAAACTAGTAATGTGTATTTATAATATTAAAAACTATATTAAACTTTTAAATACTCCTTTCAGTAGCGTATTCTTAGCTTTAAAATAATAATGTATATCGAATTTTAACACTATACAGTTAGATTTGGTCCTAATTTCATTCAAGAAACTTTGCGTGGTACAAAGGGAAATACTGTGCATTAAATGCAACTGAGTTTGAAAGCTCTCTCATGTTGTTGTAAGGTAAATTCAAAATGGACTGTATTTCAGGGCCATTTACGTCATTCGACTGTGATTTAAAATTATATCGCCAATTTCGCCAGTATACGAGACCCACAACACAACTCGTAACAACTAGACCCACATTAATACGAAACAATGAGTTACCAAGTACAGCGAATAGAATGAATTTATTGTCACTAACATGATACAGAGAACGGTTGGGTTGGAATTTTTCCCTCTTAGAAAACTGCAATGGATCAAGCTAATCATATCGTATATTATACTCAATTTAATGAAATAATACTGCTTTAAAACATATGCTAGTTAGAAATGCAGTGAAAAGCCTTTTACACAAAACTGAGAAAATCAGTTTTCTTTTGTTGTTGTTGAAAGATGTTAACATGTAAGCGATGCATATGAGGGAAAAAAATCTCTCTAATATTTTCGATTTCATATTTGTTTTTAAATTCTATTTCCTAATAAATTTTGACTTATAGGTATAAGGGATAAATTAAAAAAGGATATGAACAAATTAAAGACAGGTTAAGTTAAATTTATCCTTTCTCTTTTCTTAATAGTAATTATCCCTACGACAAGTCTTCTTAAATTTAAATTGCTATAAGTTTTACTTTAGAATAGCTCAAACATTGTTTTGCTTATTAGCTTCTCGAACTCCATTAAAAGTTGAATTAGAAAATTTCCCCTTTTACCTTAAATATAAATGATCTCGAATTAGTATTTTCATCCTCTTTTTATTCAAATGAAACTTCATTTAAGACACCCTAATCTGCGCTCCGCACCGACATGGTATGATTAAAACTCAAAAATTATTAAATGACTTGAACATAATTTAATAAATGTCAAGATATATTTAAAAAAATAGATTTTTTTACCAATATTTTCAACTGCAACAACAAATAACATCAAAGGAAAAATGTCATATTCACACACTTATATATATATGTGTGTGTGTGTGTGGATGTATGTACAAATAATTATACGTCGTATTTAATATTAAACATGTTAAAAATAAATTTATTTAAAGTTTAAACGCATTAAGTTCACCAAACTTGACAAGAAATTATTTGATTTCAACAGAAAATGCATTGAATTCGACACATTCTTAATCGAATTCGGAAACTAAATGACCAATAGATAGAAATGTTTCGACCAAATGGCAGTGCCTGAAATATAATTGGAATCTTAGAAAGAGTAGCAACCATTGTTTATTTTGTTTGTTGTTACAAAAACAAAAAGCCAAAAACTTTGAGTTCAAGAAGCGAAATTGTTTCACATTAAGAGATTTTTCTTTCCTGTTAAAGAAAAAAAAATGCATCACCTTTCATAGTATTTGTTAGGATTATAGTTTTTTTTTTGTATCAACCGGTTCTTATAGTTAGTTTTCGTGTGAATTCTTTTACATTGTACTTTTATTGTTAGTCTTTGCTTTTTAAGAAGAGTAAGAAGAATTATCTTAATGCTTTTTTCCATTTTTCAATCTGATATAGAAGTCAAATGTTATCGCAAATTTCATTACACATAAAAAAGTAAATACAGTAAAAATCATGAAATTATTTTATAGATATAATTTATAAAACTTACTTTATCACTTATTAACATTTTGATATAAATGGCTTTGGGAAAATACATTTTTGAAGGAAGTGAAACTTATTTCGTTTCTGTTATAAGTTGTACGTTTTGCGGTTTAAAAGAAAAGGAAAAATAATACATAAAAATGTTTACAAAAGTTAAATATTTCTCTTTGAAACACAAGTATCAAATAACAAAAGGTAAACAGAATATTATTTACGATAAAATATCCATACTGATGGTAATAAAAAATATTTTTTTAGTGATAAAATATCTATATTTATGATATGATAAAATATCTATATTTATGATGAACAAATACATATATCGTGATAATCATAATATTTATATTATGATAATCACGATATTTATTTTATGATGATAAAAAGCATTCTAGATTTATTTTGAAGGACTTTCTTAATCTTCTATAATTCAATATATTTTCTAATTACTAACCTGTAAAAGCCTTCGGATTTTCTTGAAGGTCATACAATATAGAGAATAATTTATAGTAAGTGCTGGAAATCGATTGATACATATATTTAATAAAAAAATTTTTTTTTGTTATTTCTACTTAAAGTACTTCCTTGATGCATACTTCATCGAATCTTCCTCTTATTTCTTCCTCTTTTGATCTGACATCTTATTACACTCATGCACTGTATTACATACACTTTCGTAGTCGCTGTAACTTATTGGTTATGTTCGTGGGCTCGCGACAAGAATTTTTGCCTTAGAGACATAGGTTTGAGTCCTGTTGTAACTAAACCTGATGGAACTACGTGTAGCAAGACTGATGCGTGTTAAATCCGTTGAGGATAAAATCTCCCCATTTGTGTGGTATGGAAGAGTAAAGAGGCGGATCTCAGCTAAAGTATCACCCTCGTCATTTTGCCTGATGTTCAAAATTACGAAGTCCATCACCAACTGGAGTTGTGTAGCGTGTTGCCTCTGAATGTGACATTAACCGTTCACTCCTAGCGTTCACATGCGATACGTTCGCATTTGCTCTCTTGTGCCCAGCGTATCACATTAGATACACTCCGAGAATGTCTGCTGCAGACCAACGCATCAATAGAGATACGCTTGATGAGAACGTTTTATTAGATTTTTTTAATGTTACTAGAGGGCATTACAATACCGCGAAATCTACATAGATAGGTTATTTCGAGTACTAACCTTGGTGATATAGGCTTGTATTGCACTTCTGACTATCAGAAGAAGGGGAATTGTTAAAAACACGTGTTGTGGCGCGGCTCTTTAAATGTAATGACATGATTTAAAGGGTGCACTTGCTTTCGGTTTGCTTTTTTCTGTCTTGCTTGCTTCTTAGAAGTTAAAATGAGAATTTATGGATATTTATAGAGATTAGGGCTTTGGGTAGCAAATACTCTCAACTGTTCGTTTCATTCGGTTGTTTTTTATTTGCAGCGACAGTCAAGACGAAAAGAAAGTATTTAGATGATACTGAAATTTGTGAATTAATGAATGAATCTGACAGTGATGTTAGCGAAAATAATCCAAATCAGTACATAGACTTTAAATGAAAAGACGAAGAAGATATGCCCTTTGCTCAAAATCCAGCGTGAAGCGTCAAAAGTTGATAAAATATGTGTATAAGACATGTGACGTTGGACTATGAATTGAAGAATTTTTTTTTATGAAACCATACAGCAAAATCAGATTCATTTTTTATATCTTAATATTTCATGTAATGGTACATCATTACACCATGAAATTTATATAACAAATGTAAGTATATTTTGTATTTTCTTAATTGATATGATTTTTTATGTAATTTTATGTATGAAATATACAATTTTCGAATAAATCATTTTTTTTCTTTTGTGCATATTACTTTTAACGCATTTTAAATAATATATGTAAAAATCAAAATATTCTAATGAATAGCCGATTTTAGAGGAATTATTTTCGTAAATTATGATTAATATCTAAAATAGTTTGGGCACAGCGTGACACTCCGCGGTAAAGATCCGCGGGCATAGACAAACACTTCTTTTTTCTCCCTCCAAAAGGGATAAGTGAAGTGCAAAGTACGATTATAAGCGTATGGGTAGAAAGAGAGATATTTCTAATTGTTATAACTATCTTCAATTGGTTTACTAAGTGGACACAGTAAGTATGATTTGACGAAAATCGATCAAAAAATCGCAAAATATTTTTTAGCCCAAATTACTTTTTATATATTTTTCTATTAACCCAAGAGCGTTAAGAACTATATTGTAAAAGTGTTCGAAGTTAGGTTAAATTTCTTGTAATCTTTGATATTGATATTCCAACTCAAAGCATTTATATACTTATCACGCTTTGTTCAGAAAGAAAAACAAATCTAATAGTTACACTGAATACATGCAACTGTGGACGAAACTCTAAAGTTAAAAAAAGAAAGAAAACATAGAAATAAAGAGTATTTTCATGTAACGCGTCGAAAAGTAAAGCTGATCTATCTGTGAAAGAATATATATATATATATATATATATATATATATAAAACATTGAATCGAAGATTTTGGTTTTAATAGTTCTGCTTTCCCTTAAAGTCATGTTTGAATTTGCAGTTGCTCGTCCTATAATTCAGATCCCATATAACTTGTTTTCTTATAACTCGGAACGAATTCTTCGCAATGGATAGAAGATTATTGTAGTGTTGTTTTACTATACAATTACGAATGATTAGTTATGAAACATTTCCGAGTATTTCCAATATGAAAAGAAAGATATTTCTACATATTCCAGGAAATCACAAGAGCTTTTAATGTACTTACGACAATGATATCCGGTGTATTGAAACCATCCGTATCATTTTGATAGGGACAAAGAGGTATTGAACAGAATCATGTGACAGTATCAGATATCACAAAAGGCTTACAATAACAGCTGTTGAGATATTTGGAAGGAAAATCCTAAAAAAATTTTGGTGAGGTATTTCTAAAGCGTTCAAGAGAAATAAAATTACATTTCTTTAGATTCAATGTAAGGTTATTCTCATATTTGTGTGTTTCTCCTACGTTTTATATTCGAGCAATATAAATAATCTTTATAAGATTTTTTTTTCTAAAGTTAAAAACTGAGCATATATATTTACATACTTTGTAATACGAAATCAACTTTATTTATTTAGAATTTTTCTTAGAACATTTTTAAAAATAATTTGCAGAGTAATAAAATTGTTGAACATTCTAGAGCAAAACAAATGATAAACATGGAAATTTGTAATTTATTACAATTCTTTACTTACACGTTTCCACGTGGAGTGAACTTTAAAATCTTTCCAAAATGTAAAACTTTGATAAGTACCTTAAGTATTTCACAATAAGAGTTACAATTTATTTATCTTAAAATTTTACAGAATTAATAAAAGCTGTAAAAATGTTTTTTTTTAAAATAATTTTTAATTATTTAAAAATTTGTCTAAAACTACATTGGAAGAAAAAAAATTGGGTTTAACTATCTTGGCGAATTCTTAGTTAGACTTTTTGATTGTCTTAGCAGAAATGAAATATTTTCTGTATTTATTAAGTGAAATTTTTGAAAATCACATTTTTTCTCAGCACTTGGATATTAAACGATACTACTTCTTTAAAAGTGTTGAATGCGACTATGATTCGGTCCTAAATTATCAACGGACTGTAGCCAAACAATAAAAAAAACAGATAAACAAAAAAAAAAAATAATTGATTCGTTGAATTATATCCAGAAAGACAAATCAATGAACCAAAATTATTGGAAATTTAATTTACGATTTTCCCATCCTGATATTTCAATATTGAAATGGGCTTCTTCTCCCTGATTTAATTAATATTTTTAGAATATGAATTTGAGATTAACAACATTTAGTGATTTTAATAAGACAAATTGTTAGTAAAGTGTGGTGAAAAGAAGTTTTGTTCAATGGAAGAGAATTAATTAGAATAAAAGGTAAAATTACTCAAGAGAAGATTGTCATTTTTGTTGCACTAATTATTCAAGTTTTTTACAGCATACAGGATAAGAGTTAATGGTTACATAACAGTGATATTGACATACTTCAAGGGTGTGATACGTTATGCTCCGAAGCAGATAGTGTATTTTGATTCTCGCAACATATTGTGGTCAATACGAGTAAAATTGTCCAGCTTCTAGAATTAAATGTTTCTAAGCTTTTTGCGTGTGTCACGTGTGTGAACAGTCAGCAAAGAAGTGTGTTCAGTGTCTGATGAAATCGTGTATGTATCTGCGCTAATCCTTTTAAGAAACCTCATTTAAACGCGTGGCCGGAAGAAGTGAAGGGTCACCCCAAAGAGGAGAGAGTGTTCTTTCTCCTTCGAATAAACTAGTGACATTCTTGAAAATTGTGATGAATGACCAACCACAGGTCCGTCAACGGTGAATTCAAAGAGCTAACGAGAGATCATCCCAAATTAAGGGTTGCTGCTCCATGATAGTGGAGACCACGTATCAGTATATAATGTTGAATTACGTAATCAAACATAAGGTGGGGAAAAATTATTTATTCTGGGATTTTAAATTGAATTTTGATTAAAAATTAATATTTGATATCAAAACCAGTATTTTGCTTAAAAAATATGTATGTTTTGCTTTTACTTCCAAGAAATATATTTCTCATTTCAATTTTTTTTTTACTTAATTAATAATTTTTCCTAAATCAAATAATGAATTAAATATACTTCCGAATATATGGACTAAGTAATTACTTTCTTAAATTACATTAGAATAACTAAATTCTTATGTTCGAGAGAATCAATTAATGCAATAAAGTACTACTAAGTTTTTTATTACTCAGACTCCAAGGAAATGAAAAGTTTATAAAAATGCAGACTTAGTTTTAATTACGCCATATATACCTTATTAAAAATTAATATAAATCTTTTAAAGAGTATAAATTGAAGAAATTATTCCTTTAAATTATACCTTTTTTTAATTACTAATAAATGAATACTTAAATTTATTTCGCTCAGTTTAATATTTAATCTCGTATTGGAATCGATGAAAAAAATTAATTAATTACTTTTCATCATTAATTTTTATTAATGTCCATGCATTGAATTTAATTTAACATTTAAAGGGCGAAAGCTTCTAAAGAGGACGGTATAAAAAAATCAAAAACTAATTAACTATAGTATTCTAAAATAAATGTAAGATTAAGATTGGAGAGGAATAATTTGTTTCAGTTTATTTTAGGGGAAATATTAATTTCAACGTCTTAAAAATAGTAAAATAAAGACATTTTTGTTAAATTTCGTAAGAAAAACAAAAATAAAATTACCGCATGAGATTATTTTGATAAACTGTTATTAAACTCTTGTTAGTAAGGATTTTCATTCAAGAAAGTCCTGCATTATAAACAAGTATTCGTCAAGCAAAGTACAAGTATTGTTACTTAGAATATCTGAATGCAATTGTCTTCCCTGCAAAGTTACTTTTACAATGGAAAAGATCGTTTTAAAGAGAATGTGAGAAAATTCCTGGTAGAAATGTTGAAAATATAAAGGTGACCTTGGAGGCAAATTTAAAGACAGATTTGACCATTGATTGCCGCCAAATTACCAAATCTGTTGATAAAATAAGATGGCCCTAAGCCAATCTAGGCTTGATAGGACATTCTGTTAAAGGTAAATCTAAGGACAACTGCGTGTGTTAATTTTTGTTGTGAATGTACTTTGAATTTGTACAGTTGTATAGATTATGTAAGTTAATTGCTGCTATTAATAGAAAATATACATCATTGTCTAAAATTGTGGAAAAAAGACTTTTGGAAAAAATCTATTTTTGATGTTTTGATTTCATCTATCATATTCTTTGGAGTATATCCATAAAATGCTATATCATTAGAAAGATGGTATAACTAAAAATACAATGCAAAAAAAAAAAAAATGTGTCTTTACTATCTCCATTATATCAAGAGGTACAGCCAAGTAACCAGAAAAAAGAATCACAATTTAATAACTTGATAAAAAGTAGCTTTCTTTCGTTTGAATGTAGCCAGTTAGCTACAGGTATCAGAAAGCCAATCAAGTGTCACCTTGTTTTGATAATGAACCAATAAGGCCTCAATAGAATTCAACTTTAAATATTTACTGGAGTTCAAAGGAGGACATTTATCTGTGTATTAAGTGATTGGTAGTGCATTGATTGTTTTTATTGAGTTCTTCCATTCAATAAGTTTCTAAGCCACAATAAAATTAAAGAAGTGATGTAAAAAGGTGACTGGTCTCTTAGAAAATATTGAAAATAATGGTATTACCTGATCAAGGCTACATTTATGAAGAAATTTAGAGAGAAATTGGTGAAAATTTTTAAAAAAAGGTGAGACATTTCGGAAGTTTTAGAGAGATACCTATGAAAACTCAATCACTTCAAAACAAAAGTGGTAAAAGCAGGAAAGGATGCTCAATATCAACTGATGATAGAATTGAAAGACTAAGAAAAAATACGTGAAATGGAGAGATAATTAAAAAATGAATTATAGGTGAGAAATGTTGAAAATATACTCATGTTCGTGGATTTATTTTATTTACCTACTAAATATATCCAAATACGTAATACACATACTGCGTTATAAGAACATCACAGCATTAACTTGCATAACAGAAGAAAATTTTTAAATATTGTTATAAAAATAATTACAGCAAACTGTACATCGCATGAAGGCATCAAAAATCTGATACTTTATTTTTTGTGCGTGTGATCATTATACTTTTTATCTGCAATTCTTCAAAAATTTTATAACATTCAGTTATAAGACACACACACACATATATATATATATAAATATATATACATATATATACATATATATATACATATATATATATATATATATATATATATATATATATGTATATATATATGTATATATACATATATATATATATATAGAGAGAGAGAGAGAGACAGAGAGAGAGGTCTTAGGGTTTGTTAAAAAATTATGCACTCTACATTATCATAATCTTTTCATTTGACTCTGTATTGGGAACGTCTGTTGAATCCGACTTAGTGATATGGACGATTATAAATAGATCTACAAACTAAGTGGCATTAGTTCTTCGTTTATCCACCAGGTTACCTTCAAGGTAAACCTGTTGAACAGCTGATATGCATTAGTTAAGGTTTATCACAGATATGTTGTGCGTTATTTCTTCTAAGATTGGTTGTTGGGTCAATCAGACCCAACGTCGCAATCAACGAGATATTTTTGCAACAGGGACAATTCATACAAGAAAAGTTACATTTATATAATTCGAAAAGTATAGAACGTTGTTTGAAAGTAAGTAGTGTTAATCAAGTGATGGCAATGTTTTAGCTAGAAGGTACGAGTATACATATTAGAGATCTGGACATCAAATTGACAAGGCTGAATTGTATAATCAACGAATTGTACCTTAACATTAGTTACTCTTTCGAAAAATGTTAAGCAAAAGAAACAATGATTCGCACCGTCAACATATATTTTAGTTACGAAGATACAACTACTACAAAAAATTGAGCGAGATTAAAGTATCCAAAAATGATCCACCAGGTCCCTACATTGACTGCAAAGACAGTAATTCGAAACAGTGTTGCCAGAAATTCTTTTGTTTCTTAAGCCATACAGATATATTCTGTCAATATTGCAGTAATGTAAGTAATAATATGTTGTTAAATTTTCTTTAGTTTTATCCGTTAATATTCATTTATAACAAAAAAAAAAAAAAAAAAAAAAAAAAATGGTAAATCATGGGTCGTATTTTAAACTTGATTTTAAGGGTATATTTTTCTAAATAATAAAAGTAACAGTAATTACGTAATTAAAGAGGACTTGGGAAAGTACATTTATAATGAATTGAAGCATTGTTGCGCTATGTTTGATTAAGGCACACAGAAATATTTTTGTTGATAATGTAGAAGTTTAGATAATGTTACGGTTCTATAGCTTGTGTCCTATCCATCAAGTAGTTTGGGACAATTTTCATTAAGTGAACATCGGAAAAAAATCTAATAAAATATTGAAATAGCAGAAAATATTTTTTTACTTATTTGAATGGTATACATTTTCTCAATAAATATTTGTACAAAATTTCTAATTTTAGCTACATTATTTAGCGATTTACTTCAATTTTCTTAATGTTTTCATTGATCTTCTCAACTTTAAACTAATTTTTATCAGCGTCTTTTAATCAGCTTTATTTTTCGTGACGATCATGTATTTAAACTGCCAAGTATTTTCTACTTCCAATAAAATGTTTTGGAGTTTCTTCTGGTTCTTTTGCTTATTTTGTTTGATAATTTTGTGCACGGAATAAGATTTTACATAAATGTTTTTTTTTTTAAAAAAAAAATCCACACATTTAATTATAGCTATTTTTAATAGTATCTGATAGAAATAAAATTGAAAAATTATATTATAGTTCTAGGAAACTAAGTTTATTTACTGAATTGTGAGACTAGTCTTTTGAGAGCCCAAGGGAAAAAGATTGTTTAAAAATATTGAAATTTGTAGAAGCAGTAGGAATTTCGAAATATTTAATTACTTTAGAAAAATTTAAAATTTTAAATACATTTTTGTTCGAAAAGCTAAGGTTTTTCCTCCCAAGCAAACAAATATAAAAATATTCTTTTTACTGAAATGCTTATTTTACGTGTGTTCAAATGAGTGAATAAAAACCTTTTCTTATAATGATCTAATTTAAAAAAAAAATAGTTGCTCATAGGGTACTGGGTCCCTTTTAAAATAGTAAATTAAGAAATAATTTGTGATTAATATTAGGTGAGGAATTTAAACACGTATTTTACTTCTAAAATAATTGTGTAATTAAAGAAGGTTACTACAAGAGCTATGAATCAAAACATTATTGCGCGAAAGGCTTCCGAATTTAGTTTGTTTAGAGGCATAGAAATATATTAGTAATTTAGATATGAACGTTACATTTCTATATTTTTAGTTTCAAACATTTATTAGTTTTAAACTATTTCCAGTTAAAATGATAAATTATATACAGTATGTTTCGAAACTCACGAGTAAAAATTTTAGGGGTGATACAAAACATTTAAGCAAGTAATTTTCACCATACAATGCATAGGCAGAAAGCAAGTGGTAAAAACGCAAGGGAAACGCTGACTGTTCAGTCTTTCTACTTCCATAGGATTTCAATTCACAAGACCATACATAAACGTATATCCGTCCCTTCCTGATTTCTGTAAGTCGCCATGCCACCTTAAATTTATGGTAAAAAAGACGATGTGGAAGAAACCCCGCGCTTTATGCTTTCAATTAAAGAGCCGTCTTACGGTTCACCGCCTTCTCTCCACCGTATGGTAATAAAGGCTTATTTATATGTTATCTAACACCTCTTAAGATTTTGCACAGGAGTTTCAAAACACCCTGTATATAGGGCATATTATAATTATATTAAACTAGGGATATAAGTGTATATTTTATTAAATAATAACAACAATTATGTAATTAAAGAATGGCTTCTAATTGTCCTTAATATCTGTAGGATCAAATTTGACCTAACGTTTTCACAAGCAATCAGAATTTTTCACGATCTCATCGCATCGTTAACAAACCAAAAAGTACTTTTTTTTATTCAAGTCAAATATCACGACTGAATCATCGAATCAATATCAAACACTTTATTTCCTAATCGTATATAATCAAGGCAGATGATGAACACACAATAATGATGTTGAACGCAAGCGAATGGAGTGGGGTTTCGTGTATTCGTACCAAGTGATGAGCATCATCTGTAAGGAAAGGGGTGTTGATAATAGCTCCCGATGATGAGTAGAGGGGGATGGTCCGTGACCGTAATAAAGAAAAACCGCTTCCGATGATAAACGGTCACTTTCCGGTGTCATCCGATACCTCGTGGGAGTCCTTTGGCGTAGAGGACAGCAGATTTCGATGCCTAATTTTTCACCAGATCCCGTTTTTTTCATCAGTTTGAAAAAAATAAAAGTTTTATAAGGTTTAGTGGGAATATCGGCTTTTCGGAAGTAAAATATTAAGTAAATTTATTATGGTGTCTAGACTGTTTTTTTTTTTTTTTTTTTTTTTTTTGCTTTTGCTGTTGTTGTTTGTTGATATTTATTTTAAATGCTGTTTTAGTTGTTGAAGGAATATGATGTTTTGACTGTTTAGCGTGAAGTCTTCTCTTTCGAATGCAATGCCCTTTGTTTTTGTAAGCAAATCTGTATACCCATAGCTTTTATTATTATTAGAGTTATTTTTTTTATGGCCAAAAATGATAAATGAGAAACAAATTGTTGGAAATTTCACGAGAGACTTGGAAAAACCTCTTCTGAAATTTATAATTTAATGAAAGAAGTGAATGGAAATGAATTTATATCAGGTGCACTGGTTTTTGGATGATTTAAGCCTTTTTAAGATGCCGAGAAAATGTTGAAGATGATTCCCACACGGGTCGCCCTCCCCCGTCGAAATCGAATGATAATCATCTGGCTCTATCTGACCGTCTATTAAGTATTCATGCGAATGCTGAAACTGTTAGAATTGACAAAGAATCTGTATGGCAAAAAATTCCACCAAGATAATGCGCCGGCTCATTCCACACTGTCTGTCAAGAGGTTTCTAGACAATTATAGTATCCCAGTGTTATACCATCAACCTGATACACCGGATCTTGAGCCATGAGTCTGTAGTAGGGATAGAGGAGGGGTGTATTTTGTAGGTGATAAAAAGTAAATATGTATGACATCAAAATAAAATGTTTTACAGCGTCAGTTTCGTTATTTAATAGCCACACCTCGAGAAATCATTCAAAAGAAACAACAAAATTTTAAAGTGTCTACCATCAGTTATTGTTTTCTCAAATTAGTTATAAAACGTCTACAGTCCTACAGACACTTTGTAAACGGAATTCGTATTCGTCAGGATATATTTTTAATTATTTTTCTTGTGCAACAAAGTCATGGCCTCAAAATCGAGTCTCGCTCTGTTTTCCTCGAACTAAAGGTTCAAATCGGGATGTTACTAAAGACACCGCCGTGTATCGGATTTTAATCACATTAAACTTGTCGAGACTCTAAATTCTTCCTTTGAATTGGTGAGAAAATTTGTGGAGTTAAGTACCAGCTCAAATGTCCTTCTCATCATATGATTCAGACTAAATATTACGAGGTCGGTTGCCAAATACCCTATACAATGTCTCTGCTGCCAATAATATTTTAATCTTCCCTTATTGTGTAGCTATAATTGTATAGTTTGTATACATGTTCAAACCTTTGTATAACACTTCATTTTTGTTCACGAGATTGTGGACGTTTTTGTAAGGTGCTATTTAACCTATTATGCATCTTATTTCTACAAGAAATTCCAACTTTTATTGTTTTTTATTTTTTTTTCTTCTTTTGTTTCTGTCAAGTACATTTTCTGTTATGTTAATACCTTGTACACTTTATTTAAGTTTGATTTAGAAATTATGTAAAATCTATGTTATTTTGTCAATAAATTCTGAGTGCTTGGGTGATTGTTTCTTGGGGGGCCGGTTTGCAGCTCTTAACCTTTTGGGTGAGCTTGGTCCCTTTGGGTATTCTGCCAATAACCTTCGTTTTGTAGTTTATCGCTCGTTTTTAGTTACTAATAAACAATCGATCATAAGTAACAATATTTTATATCAAGGGTGGCGTTTTTTTTTTCAGTATAAACTATATAATTAGTAATAATTTGTTTTAGAGAGCAAAAATTCTGGGAAATGAGAAGACCTTTGAAACTTAGACTTCTTTCTTTAATTAAATAATTCTTTAAAACAATGTTATTTCCGGGGTGTTTCAGGAGACTTTAAAAGAGGGTTGACATAATTTCAGAGGACAGACAGAACACCCTTTTACTTAATCCATTTTCCTAAATAAAACACAAAAATCGATTTACATGATTGATTACTCTCTTTGATAAATCTCACGAAAATAACCTAGACCAGACGGAGACTCATCCTTATAAAGGTTTTTACGCGTTTTTATTAACATCAAATTTATGATCCTTCACAAAAATTTCAATTTCATTAGAATTATAAGGCCATAACTTAAAAAAAGTTATTAATTTGATGTGATGCCCAGTACTGCATATTTTACTAATAAAGCGCTCTCTTTTGACATTATTTCCTCAAAATACTTCATGAATAAAAGTATCATAAAGAGCTATATAATTAGAGCATATATAAATAGGTTAAAAATTTACATGGTTTATTTCCTGTTTACATGGAATTTGTCTCGTGTTTCTATAATTTTACACTTGTTACGAATAAATCATTATTAATGTGTTAAATTAAAACGTCTTAATTTTTAGTTTTATGGCAAATATTTCATTACTGTCTTTATAATAACGTTTGAAAATTTCAAGCAATTATATTTATATTTTATCAGGAGATAACAAGCGTGTACAGAATCGAAGAAAAATTAAGAAAACAGTACTTATAAAAGAGTAATATCTCTTTAATAAAACCAAACAAAATCAGACCAAAAAATAGAAAAGTAATATTAAAACTCTAAAACGTTGGGTTATTCACCATTTTGTCTTCACTATTCTTGAAGTCTTTATATCAGATTAGCTTGCAAAAATTACAATTCTTCCAAATTAAAATGAAACGTGATTAGATAAATTAGACGAAAATAGAAGTGTAGTGAAGTGATTTAGATATATAAATGAAATCGATTAAAAGGAAAATGAAGATATATAGAGGATAATTACTTCAATGAAGATATATAGAGGACAGATATTGATAATTTGGATTAAAAAATTTTATTAGTTGTAACTGATTTTACAATAGAATAATTAAGAATCAGCTGTTTATGAAGTGATTGAACCATACAAGTTAATTAGTGAGCTAAGAATTATTAATTTATACTAATTTAGACTTAATCAATTAAATTTGGTATTCGAGGGAGAATGACTTTAGCTATCCTTCAGTGAATATTAATAAATTATTTTCAGTTAATTTCTTGCATTTCTTCAATTGGACTCGACCTTTATTATTTGATATCTTTAACTAAGATATGAGGCAACAGTAGAATAACAAAGACCAGCCGTTAGAATATAATTTTATCAGCATAATAAATTTTGGTGTTCATATCCAGTTTGTAACGTCTTACGTAACAGCATATCAGAAATACTATGTGAAGAAGTCATTTTCAGTCATGACTTCCAAAATACATTCGGACCTTGTTAATTCAAGAACCTGCTTTACGCGCGGTTTCGACAAAACTTCAAAAATAATTTTTCGGAATTCCATTTAGAGTTATTAATATTCAGTACTGTATTGACCGAAAAACAAATTTGAATCTGTTCTACACGTCCTTCTGAGTCATATCACTTCTTATAATATCGCGTTCTATCTTTGGCTCCATCACGCATAGCTCTGGCGCATATTTAGTCACATGACGTCATAGTCTATTTTGCCTCTTACAATTTATGTTTAATGTGGAAGTGTTTTGGAAATCTTCGAATCATTAATTGTTTGTTCTTTTTAATATAATTAAGGATTTTTTTTCTCAATGAATTGTCACGGAATGCTTTCTTTCAAAAAGTTCATTTTAATTTGGATAATATGGTTGGCGTATTCTGTTTAACTTTCGTCTAACTTCGCCATTTATTCAACGTGAAACTAGAGATGATAAAATTACTGCAAGTAGAAACATGGAGATTCATGTGGAAAGTATAAGAAATAATAATACCCAGGAAGACTTCTTTTCACACGCCGGCTTATTATCTATTAAGGCTTTTAGCCATCGTAATTAAAAAAAATTATGCAGTAATTTGTTGAAAGGGTTATTAAGGTGCGTAATCATATACTGCACTTCAAGTGACTCAGATTAATAGTTGCGAATGAAGAGTTAGGAATTACGAATTCGAGTTTGACACTTTAATCTTTGAGCAAAACCTTTTT
Source organism: Nephila pilipes (assembly GCA_019974015.1). Lineage (NCBI taxonomy): Eukaryota > Metazoa > Arthropoda > Arachnida > Araneae > Nephilidae > Nephila > Nephila pilipes. Next base: position 102,027 of record BMAW01005176.1, read on the forward strand.
TAATGGGTTTTCTTCACATTGCAACTTTGTCTAGTTCAAATCCTTAAAAGCTTTTTTTCTCCCATTTTAAAGTGCTCAGTTGAGCTGAAATTTTCCACACACGATTATTTTGGACGACAATACGATAATTTATTTATAATTAATAAAAATTAATCGATTAAAACTAATCATTTAAAGAATTAAATTTTACGCCAAGTTTCTCTCCATGTCATCAAATGGTCACCAAATTCGTAGCTTAATAATGTATCGCTTTAATTAATTTCAATTACATGCAGTTAATATAATATTCAATTTAATAACTTATCATTTCCTTTAATTTTAATTACATTTCGTTTAAATATATTCAATTTAATAACATATTTTGTCGTTTGCTTTAATTTTAATTTCATAAAACTTAATTGATTAACATAATGCTTAATTGAGCTAAACATTTTACACGTACTTATTTTAAATGATAAATTTAATAAACGTCAAGTAATAAAATAAGTTATTTAAACTAATTATTGAATAAATTCAATTTGACTCAATGTTCTCTCTTACTCTAAAAATTTATGTTATAAAAATTATGTCACTCAAAGTGTGAAGTTTCATAAAAAATCCATGTTAAAAAAACTCATTTTTAACGGTGTTATTTATTTCTGAATCAAGTAAATAAATGTAAATATTTAATTGTCTGGTATTATGTAGAAGATTGCAATATTTGGAACATAATTTTAATTGAATTATAATGATTAGAAAAAATAATGAGGTGAATTCCAGACTCAAGTTGCTCAATTTTGAAATATTTTTAAATCCAAATCAAACATAATTCTTATAATTAGTATTTGTTAAAATAATAATAGTGTTGAAAAACTCAGGGTAAAACCAATTACAGATATTTATTACAAACCAGAAAAAAATGAAATACATCGTATTGAACTAAAGAAACTAAAACAATAAACTAAAAATAGATTAAACCAATTTTCGTCTTCAATTTCTCTTAACACCTGTAACATTTGACATCAGCAATATGAAGTGTTTGATCTAAAACGCATTCCAAATATCAGTCAAAAACGCAGGGTTATTCAAAAAGATTCATCAGTTTCCAAAATTCTATGCTTTTAAAACTAAACGACCCGAGTGATAAGTAATACATGAGTACAAAGAGAAACTGTGGGAGTTTTATATTATGAACAATAGATGACTTCGTGAAGCTATTTCACGAAAACTGTTTCAGAATTTTTTACGGAATTACCTTTCGGTTGGATCTATTGCAATGGACTAGAAGATTCGATAATACGCAGTCGGTCACCTCAGTCACCTTATTTGCCTCATGTAATTTCTTCCTTTGGGGGATTATAAAAGCTACCGTTACCTACAAATTTATGTCAACTTCAGCAACGGAATTCAGTTGCAGTACAATCCGTTACCAATGACACTGCAAACGTGTTAACCAGGAATTTACGAACCAAATCGAATTTATATGTGTAACGAAAAGAAGTTATATCAAACACTCGTAAAAAACTTCTATACAGTTTCCCTTTGAATATATGTATTACTTACCATTCTGTGTCGATAATTTAAGAAAATATGGAATCTTGGAATCGGATGAATCATTTTGAATAACCCAGAGTTTTCTATCCACATTTCATACACAAGTATGTAAAAACAAAACTGAAAAAAAATTCAATTTGCAAGCATGCTCCCCACTTAAAGATAGTCTTCCCTTTCCTGTCCCATCTGCATTCCGATTACAGAATGTTAGCAATGGCTTTCAGAGTAAGGTTACTCATTAGGAAAACAAACGTTTTCCTGAGACAAACAGCTGAAATCTGTCACGATTTTTGGGAGCAATAAGGTGCGGTCGCTTGAATAAAGGCTTCTGATCAATAAGAAGAAATTCCGCATTCCTTCGGGATTTATTTCGACCTAAATATTGCTTCCGGTGATGGAACGTGATGGAATAGGATGAGAAGAATGTGTGTATGCTAATCAAATCAAAGAGAATAGTTAGGGTGGTGAAAAAGAAAGGTATCCCAATTTACATTTGATTTTCCAATCGTAATATATACAAACGCGTATTTATTTTGTAGTATTAACATTGGATGCTAATATTAAAATGACCTAATATTTTAAATATACCTTTAATTTAATTAAACTACATTTTAAATATATATATATATAGCATTTGTACAGTTAAAGTGTGTTAGTATGATGAAACGTTTTGAATTCATTTTATATTAACTTTTCACCCAGACTATGATGATTTATGCTAAACACTGCTATGTCAAAAACATTTCTGTCTTTAATAAAATAATGAATATGAAAATTAGAAGTTTGAAGCTGTGCTCTAATTGTGCTTTTGCTTTGACTAATACTTTGGGATTTTTGTGATTTAGTTTGAATTCAAAATCCCTTCCAATAAAATGAAACGTGATACATGTAGGTTACATTGAATAGATTTAACCTTATACATATACAAGCTGCAAATAATTTAATATTGTAATCGGAAGTTAGTTAGTTGAGGCTAGAGAATCTGAGAAGCCTAAACCATTTCTTTGTGATCTACGAACCAATCAGAAGTATCTTAGAAGCGCTAGGTAAAATATTTAGGAACCGAATCCTCCGTTTTAGATGTTCTGCCTACCCAAAACTGAATGATTCGGTAAGAGATAGTTTAATTTAATACAGGGTGTTTCCAAACTGATGGGCAAAAATTTAAAGGGTGGCAGAATGCATCTAAACAAACATTTTTGTCATCTGAACGTAGAAACGTCAAAACCACTAGACGGTGAAATATTTAATGGGAAGCATAAAGCGTAACATTACACATTATTATTTCTACCGTGAATTTCAGGAGGCAAGGCGACGTACATTTATCAGTAAAAGGCCATGCCCCTGAAATACCCGAATGAAATGACGAAGTGTAAGAAAACTCCCTCATTATACTTTCCATTGCAGGGCATCTAGAGATCAACCACTTGCTTTCCACCTATGGATAGTAAGGTGAAAATTGCTTATTTAGATGGGTTTTTTTTATCACACCTTAGATTTTCCCTCACGATTTACGAAACGTCCTGTATTGCAAACAATATTTCCAGCTCATTTACCATAAGCCATAAAGAATGTAAATAGCCATTAGAATTTATATATTCATAGCTTCATTAAAAAGGAATGAATTTGCCTCATCTCTCTTCTTCTTCATTTGACTATGTAATTTAGAGGTTATGTATTGTAAGATTTATAATGGAAAATATTACTATCCTTATCCCTATTCTGTTGAAAAAACATTCCAAAGTTTTATATACGACTGCGGATTTAAAAATACCAATGTTAGGAAAGGGAAACTGGATAATGGGAATGGATGTTAAGAATCGGAAAAGGAATAGCAGAGGAAATGGAAATGGGATACCAGGAATGGGTAGTAATATATTAGGAAGAAGAAATGGGATACCAAAGAAGGGAAATGGGATATTAGGAATGAGTAAATGTATATTATGAGTGGAAAATATGATATTAGGAAAGAGAAAAGGGATGTTAGGGAAAGGAAAAGGAGGTGTTAGAAATGAGAAATTGGACACTAGAATTGGGAAATGGAATATTAGAAAAG
>BMAW01005176.1:107290-136395 GCA_019974015.1 Nephila pilipes
ATGAGGGATATTAGGAAAGAGAAAAGGGATGTTAGGTAAAGGAAAAAGGAATGTTAAAAAAGAGAAATGGGACAATAGGATTGGGAAATGTAATATTAGAAAAGGGAAATGATATTGGGGTAATTCATTATACTCCTTGACAATTTTGACAGTTTCCCTTTTTCTTGGAAGCACATTAGTATGACGTCCATCTGTTCCTTAAGAATCATATCCGTAACGTTTACGCTCTATGAGACCATCTTCGCCATTTTTGGAGCAGATTTGCCGTCACTACTTATTGTTTTGATTCTTGCTTTGCTTAAGATGTATAATGATAAATCCAGGTCAAAAGACGGTGACAATTCCATGTAAAATGATGAAGACTGTTCGACCCCAGCAGCAACAGAAAATATATGCATCAGTGTTAAATTTGTTTTGAAGCAGCTTAATGTATGGCTGTACAGATCACAAATAGAATAAACATTTGAAATTTTTACATTACAATCAAATGAAACTTGTGTACGTTTTATAGCTAATTGAAACAGTCAACTCTTAATTTCATGATTTGAGCAGGCAAGCTTTAATAATTTTAGATCATATTTATAATCAAGAAAAGGATTATTTGGAACATTTATTTGAAATGTCAATATTCATAAAATAAATTTTTGATCGGAAAATTCATTTTAATTCAGACACAATATTATAGGCTTAAGCAATTAACGCAATTATATTTGTATACTGCCCAAAATAATTTATAGAAGGAGTGAAATAAAATGAAAAAATATCATGTTGAACATTTATTTGAATGCAATACTCCCAACAAGAATTTTATTGGAAAACACCCTTTTAGTTTTGCACAAAAGACTTGTACAATTAATTTTATTTTATTCTTATATTAGCCAAAATAATTTATAGAAGAAGTGTTATAAACAATATGCGGATAACCGATAATATAAACAAAATTTTAAAGAAGAACAAGAGAGGGTGACTGGACACATCATTTATAAAGTCAAAGAATATTGACAAAATGCTGGGAGTTTTGAAGGGAAAGAAGAAAGTTATCAGTGTTTTTAAAGCAACATATTTTTGTTATTAGCTGTTCCGCGAGTTGAGTAAATTTCGTCAGCCTTTTTTTCATTGCTATTTCGTCTCACTTTACAAATTTCAAGTATCGACTAATTTGAATTGGTTGACTCTAAAAAAGAAACTGAAATATTTAAAAGAGAGGTGAAACAAAATGAGGAAATTCTCAAAGTAAGCCTTTAAATATTCTAAAACAGAGTTAAAATTTTAATAGAATCATAATATTTACAAAGCGCTTACATTTAAGAGTAAGCAAAGTGAAAAATGGTATGTAGATTAGGAGATAAAACATTGTTTTAGTACTGAAAAAAATTATACTAGCAAGAGTTTAACAGTTTTCATGTCATAGAAAATTATTAATAGGGGGGGGGGGCCCCCCCCCCAAAAAAGAAGTATGGGCTGAAAGGAACCAGTTATGAGTTAAAGGAATCTGTTATGAAGAAAACGTCACATCCGTTTTAACAGTTATCAGAAAGTGATCTACAGTTCTCTTTTGACCAAAAGAAAATAAGGATGAGTTAACGTGTGAGGGCAAATGAAAGAGACAAACAATAGTTATGCCTTAAATTGTCAACATATATCCTTTCCCCCCTTTACTTTATAGACAAACCTCGTTCATTATAAACACTTGTTCCATTTGATCAATAATATGTACTGTTTATCTTTTATGAAAATGATTTCTAACAGTTGATCATTATTTTTTTTAAAATTTATTTCATGTTTAAAACAACTCTCACCAGTTTTTTTTTCCAAATGTAAAAAAAAAAAAAAAAAAAAAGACTTAATAATTTTTTTATTTATTTGTAACGATAGTAAAAACTTATTGGAAATAAACTGCCATTTTTAAATAATATTTTACCTATTTCATTTCTCTTACATTTTAGTAAGATAATTATAATCCTTTGGATGTTAGGAATTGCCCAAAAATCTAATAAAATAATAGTTATCTAAATTGTAAAAATACAAACTTGATAAACACATACAATTCTTATCCATATTACATGAAATTGTGTACCCCTTAGAAGCATACCTTCTTTATATAAATACGATCCTCGTGACCTTGAGGTGCCCTAATGATCTTTTATTTTGCATGAGGTTTACTTTCTTAGGTAAACATGGTGATGCCTTTTATTCCAAGGAAGACATGTCATTACCCTCCGGGATACCTTAGCGATCCTTTGCTATTTTAAACCCTCCTTCTTGCCAACCTGTCTTAATCTCCTTTTTACTATCCAAATGACAATTTAAACAAATTTTTAGCGTAGCTGAGCTTGATTTAGCTCTTGCATCGCAAACCTTATCACTCACTCTCTTGAAATTTTATTAGATAGGCCGTTTACTTCCCGCTTTTAGATCTTCCCACGCAAACACATCAAAAGGAAATAGAAATTCAACCTTGGCTCATTCTTACATTTCGGAGAACATTCCTAATTTTGAAGGTAGATAAGTGGAATCTTGTTTGTCAAGTATCACTGTCAGTAATAGGAGAAACATTTCAAAGCAAGGTTGCTCATTATAAGGAAGACTACGTTTTCCCTGGAGAGGAACGTCTAACAACCGTCTTGATGTTGTTGTCAATAACACGGTGGCTTTGAAAGATGTTGTCAGATCAATAGGAAGTGGAAGCATTCCTCCTGGAATCATTTCGTCTTAAACATTACTTTGGAAAGTCTTCTTAAAATTTCTCTGAAGTGTTTGTAATGAAAAAGAAGAAAGGTCGTGTTGTTGGCATTTGACTTTTAAGATTCAGGGTCTGGAAATTCATATCAATTTGATTCTTTAAGTTTTAAGCAGTAAAATAAATTATAGAATGTGAGAATCATTAAGAATTTTGAACAGGGAAATTGTTCCATTTGCATCACTGATCTTCAAAGTGTGGAATAACGTTGATTCAGTCAGAAGCAAACTGTGGCAGAAAGTGGCCTTCTTCGTTAACATTTAATTTTATTAGTTTTTCAATTTGCTAAGAATACGGAAAAACACTGTTAATAAAATATTTTAAGGGTTCTACCTCTCATAAAGAATGATAATTAATGTTTGTAAGTGGGAACTACAGTGTAGATATCCATGGCATTCATATAAGGTATAATAGATAGTAAATAAGTATGCATGGCATCCAGATAAGATTTCAGTTTGAATATGCATTGAAAAATGTATTTCTTTTTAACGTATATAATTCACAATTCAATGCCTTAAAGCCTTTTTGTAGAATTTTTTGACCTATTAGAGTTATGATACTTGTTTTTTAAGATTTAATTATAATGAAATCTGTGCTTCTAGTTTAATAGTTAATAATAGTTAAACTCCAATTGAAGACACGCAAGAGCAGTACTTAATATTTATTTAATCTTTAAATAATAGATAAAGTCGCTTTCTCTCAAATCCCTTTTAAATTGGTCAACTAAAAATTTAATGAAATGTGAGCTTACCAAATCACTTACTAAGATTCCAACAATTCTCACTAACAGCAGCTTCATAGTTTAGTTCAAAGAGTAAGAATCACTTCTGTCTAAAAGGCTAATTAAAATGCTTCAATCCAAACTGTAAATATCATTCAGCAAGTTATTATCCGATGCCTCCCTTCATTTCTATTTCATTTACACACCATAATCTCTATCACTTCTATACTTCTCTAATTTATCAAATCGTGCTTCATTTTGGTTTAAAAGAAATTGTAATATTTTGCAATTCAAATTATTATAAAGTCTCCGAGGTTGGAGAAAAGAAAATCGCGAATAGCCCTAGTTCTCACATGGCTATACCAATATTTCTGACTGCACAGTAGACCTTTGTCAGAATAACACTACAATGATCACATTAAATCTCTTAAATGCAGGTTATTTTTCCTAGACAGACAGCAAGAATCGAGCACACTTCTCTTCTCTTCTCTTAGAAAGTTTTTAATATGAGCACTCTCTATTTATTAATTTATTCACAAAGAATCATTAAGTCATTATATTACGCGCCCGGATTATAATTTAGAATTCTAATTTACCATGCATTACTACAGATAAGAGAGAGTCGAGTCATAAAGAGAGACCCATCTAAATACGAGGTCGTCTTATTGGATGGATACAGAAAATTAGACAGAATTATATAAATTAAAACCTTCACGCACCAATGAATATGAAATCCTGAAAATTTCTCGCATTCATCATCTAAGCCTTAGATGATGTCTTAGCTTCTAAGGTAAATAATTTTTCAAGTATATCCTCACTTTTGTTTTTGAGAAGATCGTAATATGGGCCCCATTCTGTATCTATCGAGTCAATTTTCCTCCTCTTCATCTGTATCCTGTAATAAATCTTCCTAATTGCTATCAAGAGCGTAAGAAAATCCACACTTATTTTAGGGTTTATTAGAGATCCATGGGAGTTCATGATTCAGTTGCACCTCACTCTTCAAACTTCCTCACTTCACCACTGGTATTAATTTGAGCCTGGAACGGATTTAACATGCATCAATCCCACTTCACAGCGTTGTATCAGAACTCGAGTTCACGACTGAACGAAACACCTCTGGCTGCGAGTTTGTGATCTTATAAACTAAGCTTCCGTGGCCAATAAACTTGTTAGAGGTACATATGAGTTCTTGATTCGACAAGTGCTCCCAGATACAAGAAAATAAAATTTCTTCCAAATTCTTTAAATTGAATTAATTAGCCGTTGATAGTTCGGAGTTTGTCTTATAGGACAGATATATGCTAAAACTATAAAACTGTAACAAAATTTTTATCTCGTTTTATCTGAAGATCAACTTATATGCGGAAACACACATACCGTAATTCGTTTCTTATCAACTCAAACTTAATTGAGGGTTAGAGTTTGGGGCCTTTCTTCTATTTCATTTAAGACACTCTGAAGACTTAATAGATTCGAACACCTAGTTTCGGGTATCTCACGTTAACTTATTCAAGCCCAAACTTGTTAAATTTCACTTTTCTAACACAAAGTTATTCATTTCATTGCTGTAATAAATGTAATCTATCCACAATTTTCATTACATTTTATAAATTCTATCTAACCTACATGAATAACTTTTCATTTTGTTTTTTCAAGATTTTTTTTAAACTATTCGAATAGAAAGACCTGAGAGATAGTTAAAGGAAAATTGCGATACAGTCCATCTTAACGATAAGTTTTAAGAAACAAATATGTGACGTCGGGTTATTTGCGATTTTCACTTCACCAACCTCAGTTTATAATAATTTTAATTGCATAAAATTACAAATTCTTTTCAATAAAAATAAAACGTGAATAGATAAATTAGATGAAGATAGATATGAAGTAAATTAAATTAGAAATAATGATATGTAAATGAAATAGAATTGAAAGAAAAAAAAGAGAGAGGTAGATAGGAAAGTCAGGCTGAAAAAAAAATTGGAAGTTGTATGAAAGCATTGGATATCGTTTAGGATTGAAAAGAAATCGCAATCAAAGTATTAATATAAGAATGGGCTATTTGAATGATGTGATTGAATAAGTAAGAGGAAATTGGTAAACTGAGAATTGATTACTTGATCCTAATATAGATTTGACGTATTAAGTGGTATTCGAGAAAGTGGGACCTGATATATCTTTTATTGGTGTCTCGTTCTTATACAAAACTCCAATACGAGTCGCAGAGTTTAAGATAACTACATAATCTTCAATTGGAGTTTCGTACTTAATAACTGCTTAATTAATTGGCACAGAAGTGTGTGCCTCCTAATTAAATAATGAAGAACAGACGTCAAAAATGTTCTTCTGTATAGCTCAAAAAGTTGTCTGAAAGGTGAAATGCTAAAGGACCCATAGCAAGATGATTCGTGAAATAAATTTAAGGGGACTTAGTACCTTACGAAATCAAAAGTAGAACATTTTGACAAACTTTTTTCGATTCTTCATAAAACAACAATTTTTGCTCCTTTCAGTATGAAACTTTGCCAGTTTGTGTAATAAAGTGCATAGTTTAAAATATTGGGTCACGTTTTGCTCTTAAGTTAATATACTTTCTTATACAACATGAAATATGCGTACAAAAATTTGAAAAATAAATTAGCTTACCTTACGTTACCCACAAGATAACTTTTGAAATATGTACAGTAAAACCATAATTCTTATACCAAATTAAAGCTAAATAATGACCTTATTCTGTAAACTTCAAATTTTAAATTTACCTTACATTAAAAAAAATTGAAAAATTAAAAAAGTTGTCAAGTTTGTATTTAGTATTTTTTTTTTCGTGTATCATGCTATAAAATAAAATCCAATCATCCTATTAACAAAATTGAGATTCACTGAATAAAGATTTACAAGTACAACACTCATGTAAAATTTGAAAGCTCTGCATGCAAAAGAATGTTTTTAATCCTGTGGGAAAATGTGAAAATAGCAAACTTAGAAAAACAGGGTTTCTTACCATTGCATTACATATTTCAAGGCACTTCAGACATTTACATTTTTTGTTGCACAGGGCGTAATAATTGTCGGATTTTGACGCGGTTTGTTTTAAACTGCTCCTAATATTTAGTACTATTTTTTAAAATCAAATTTGAAAAATCGAATTTTTGAAGGTGCAAAGGTACTAAGTCCCCTTAAAAGTAAGTTCTTCAAATGAAATTTTATCCTTAAAGCTCATTAAAATACTCTTAAATCTTACTGCGATGGTCTCTAAAATAATAAAATAATAGTATTCTCCAGTTCGTGAAATCCATTGTGTTGTTGAGTAATAATCCTTTGTTTCAAATTGATTGATTTAGTAATTTTTAGAATAAAATAAAATTAATGGGATTTAACTTAAAAATTTAACAAATATCGTGTTAAAACATTTTTATGAATCTTAAACTCAGCGACTTTAGATTTTGATGAACTAGTATCCGGTTAAAACTTTTACAGCCAATAAAAAAGGTAAATTATTGAATTTACTAAGATAAGAATATGATGTTTCTTTTAAATGGACACAAATTTTCCTGGCTACTTGAAACGTTTTCTGATTTTTAAGATCGTAGATAAGGTTTTGAATGAAAAATAAGTTTTACTACTCTTTGAAAATTCCATGGAAGCAGGAAAAGAAGGCTTACGACTTTAAGGCATTCCATTGTGGAAAATTCGATACCAGTTTATGATAGATTACAATCCAATTCCTCTTTCGATCGTATTGAGGGAACGTTCAAGGAAAAAGTGCAAAACTTTCAACAAGAGTTGTAAAATTCTTTTATATTTCTCAAGTATCATCACAAAGTATTTTTATTAAAAATAAATACACTGATTAGAGTAAAATAGTTGTAGTAGAATTCATAATGTTTTTTATTTATTTATTTATTTATTTATTTTGTTAATATAAAGATCCAAAGCTAGTATTTCTTCCTCTGCTTTTAGATGTTAGTTAAAAAAATATTTTTCAAAATTATTTTTATTTCTTGATGGAAAAAATAGTTTTTGAAAGATATGTGTTGGAATCAAATTCGTGGTAGTTCAGTGGTCACAGTTGTGAAATCGTATTCGGTGACTTATGAGTCGAATTATTAGTCCAACTTCTGATACCACCGAAGACAATCGAGTGGAAAAAGGAGAGCTTTTGCTGGTTAACTGCAACCAGCAATAAAAGTCTTCATATGACGTCAGTGTGTCAAAATTAAGAAAGAAGGAGTCAAATGTGTAAATGTAAGTGTGTTTTTTTTTCCGTTTCATTATAATATTGGGTGGGATGAGGCGCGTCCTTAAAACCAGTATAATCACGCATTCTCTATCCCAAACCCAAGATAGCATTTTGAATTATTTTATCTCCCTTTTTAACTTTCCTGCCTTATTTTCCCTGATTTCTATCTTGTAAGTTTTAGTATTGCTTTTGTCATTTATGAATAATGTAATATTTGAATAATATCAAATTCCTAGTTAAAAGTTTTACCTTATAAATAAAATTTAATTTTATATTGCCATACTTAAGTAATTTATTATCAGATTATATATATGTCGAATATGTATTCTTGTGTACATTATTATTATCATATAAAAATTAATTTAAAATGCTTTATCAACTTTTTTTGTCTAATTTCAATTTTCAGGTTTACATCATTAATTTAACTTTGTTGCTTTGACTTGGTAGTAATAGCCTTTTTCATAGTTTAATTCTACAATTTATAAATAAATTTTATTTTAAAGGGGTTCATAATCCTTTAAGTTTCAAAAAATTGAGTTTTTTTTATTATTTTATTTAATGAACCAATTCCTTTTGCGTCTTTTAAAAGAAATCCTGAAAAGATATTAAAAGTAGAACGAAAGGTTACATATATATATATATATATATATATATATATATATATATATATATATAACACAAAGAATATAAATTCCGTAAATTAAGAAAAAAAGAAGAAGTAAAAAAACTAAGCAACATCGCAAATGAAGATTTCAAGAGTAATATATAGGAAAGAGATTTTCGAAATCTATAACGAATGAAAGCAGAAAAAAAAGCAAATAGAAAATAAATCATCCGATTTTAAAAAAAGGGACTATCATAACTTACATAAGCCATAGACATAGTAACAACATCCCATTCGCACCCAATCTATAACCGGAACTATAGCAACGCCCTCTATCAGAGAGAGAGAGAGAGTAATAAGACAGAAGAATTTTAAAGACTATATACGAAAACAATAATTGTACAACAGAAATAAAAATAATAATAATAATAATTAAGTGGGCAGAAAAAAGAAAAAAGATCTAAAAAGAGAAAAAGTCAAAATTTTAAACACAGGTTTCGAAACAAAATTTTTAAAAAAAGGATATCTATAATTTATAACAATTCTTTCAATTACACACACATATATATATATATATATATATATATATATATATATATATATATGTATGTATAAATATATACATGAATATATATATATATATATATATATATATATATATGAATTAAATTTCTTCTGTTATAAGAAGAATACACTTACACATATGTATATATATATGTTTGTGTGTATTTTTACAACAAAAGAAATTTTAAAAAAATAAGGGTGATTTTGAAGAACAATATTGTGATGTTACTCAAATTTGATTTGAATATCAAAGCCCTATGTGATGTATCTTAATTAAGATTCTTTTACATGTACGACTTTTTTTTTAAAATCATAATATACTAAGCTTTAAAATAAGTGCTTTAAAAAGTTATTGAAAATGTCATATAGTAGTAATTTTAAAATGATCAATAACATTATTTCATGTTATTTATATCTACACCTAAAATATATTTCGTTTACGTCTAGAAATAATGAAATATAATGAAAATAGAAGTATAAATAATTCATTAAAATGTACATATAATGTATTAATACAGTTTATATAATAGTTGATGTTCAAAATATAGTATAATTCAATGGCATATAGAGAAAAATAAAATTTTACAGGTGAACATAAAATATATTATACAAATAGAAATGAAATATTTTATAAATGCAGAATTCTTCAGGGCTATTAAAAAAAAGGTTAATAATTTTTTTCCTTAAGAACAAATCTAAAAATAATTTTAAAATATTTTATTTTGCTGATTAAAGGAATTTTACTCATTATTAAATCAATTTCAAATATAATTATATTAAAAAATACCAGTAATTAGTGTTAACTAATCATATTTCTTAAATAATGTTTTAAAACATAATTATTCTTATTTTTTAATACATAATTAAGAAATAAACTTAGTTAAAATAATAATATAATTTTTGTACTTTAAAAAACAACTTAAAAATTATTCAAATGAAGAGTTTTCGTTAAAAGGACATCTGCTGAATAACTAATTTCACTGTTAAGCAAAGCTCGCTAGTAAAATTTACTTGCATTCTTTTGTAATTCAAAATGAAAATATTTAATGTATGAATAAAAACAAATATGTTGTGTGTGTAAGGAGACCAACTTGAAAAATAGTTTCAAAAGAGGAAGAAAGACATATATCGCTTATAAAAATCAGCGAATACTAAACAAAATGCTTATTAGGTTAGAGAAGAATAAAAAAGTTCTCCATTTGTTTTTTTAAACTCTTTTGTATTTCAAAAAGTTCGAATGTGAAAGAAAATGGAATAAAATATATTTAGAATTAAATTAATAAGATTTTCAAATTATTTACTGAACACTAGTGCCCATTTTGAAAGCATTGATGTTACCCCTAATACATTTCATAATCAACTTAATTATTTAAAATGATCTAAACACATTAAAGTTATCAATCTCTGCACTGAAAATAAAAGAGGGGAAAAGTCTGACTTAGCTTATCATTTATACTTTAATAAAATTTTAATATTGGAGTTGTGTGGATTATAAGATGTTTTATAATAGTTTTTTCTTTATATAATATAAGAGATTTTATGTAACTGTTATATTTTGTATTCTTTTATTTAATGATTGTGACTCGTTGATGGATAACAATTATTTTCTTTTTTAATAACTTTTCTTGAACTCAGTTAAAATTTTCTTCCCAAGGAATTGTGTTGTTATTGCATGTATATAATTCAATTGAGTCTCTTAGTTTAATCCATATATGATCATTCTGAGACAACTTGTATCAGTCGCCTTTCTGCGAACACGTTGACCACTCTGCTGCGCGACCGTCTTCAAGATTTATTTGTTAAGTTTAATCTTTCCACGAGAAGTGTGCTTCTACTTAACTTTCTTTTAAAAACAATAATAATGTTTTCTATTCACTTGCGGAAAAAAAAAACATTAAACAGCTCATTTTTTCAATTGCTTAAGGATTCGCATATGAATTAGTATTGATGTAATTTTTACAGTAATTATATATATTTATTTGAAATTTTTATTTTCAACTGCATTATTGGCAGTAACTTTGGTAATATATGACAAATTAAGCGAAGGAGAAAAAAAAATGGTATATAAATTTTTGGCCACTTATCTACAAAAACATGCGCACACTGTAAAAACTATATATAATTTTTAAATAACACTTTTCAATTAAAAAAAAATTTAAAGTTAACAATTAAGCAAAAAAATTATGAAGCTGACGAATCAAATTTGTGTCTAATGTAAAAATACATTTCCTTTTTGTCATAACAAATTCCATTGGAAGAAGTTTGCTTTTCAATCTTCTTTCCAAACACAAACACTTCAAAATAGAATTGAAGTTCACCTTTCGCATATTCCGGAACTCCTTAGAATATTCCTTAATCCCAAGAATATCAAGTTGATTTGTTTCTGGAATATCGAACTCCAGTGGTGCGAGAGAACTTTCCTGTTTATGGTAATTTGCTTCTTACACAGTGTTTTCCCAAATAATCATCAGAAATATATCAAGAGGCTGTTGGTAAAATGAAAGTTATCGCTAACAGTGAGAAAGTCTAATCCCATGAGTAATTTTGGCTTAAGGTTTATTTCAAGTGACGGAATGTAGAGAAGTAACTTAGTTGTAATAAAAAATACTGATAATTATGTAAACATGAAGAAGAAATCTTGATCCCAAAATCCTTTTAATATTTCAAATTAAATCTATAAATGCAATTTTTTGTTTATATTTGAAATCATGCTACATATAAATAGCTTAATGACATCTCATGCCTATACCCTTGGACCATTATTGATGGTCTAATATGACCATAAATTATGTTGGTCCAAAGGGTGATTTTACAAAATTCTGCCTCTGTAGCAATTAATGTGTTTTTTTTTTTGGAATTTCTAAGTGTATGTTTTTTTTAAAAAAGCATATATTGGATGGGATTAAATTTAGTGAACAAAAATGGAATATCATTGGGTTGTTATTGTAAGTTATTCCACACATAGTCAATCGAATGTTAGATCATGTCCACGGTAACAGAAATCTTTAACAAATCCCAAAATCAATAAAGTAAAGTAACTGTAACTTCTCTGTCGGTTCCCATGCAATTCAAAAAAATGTTTAGAAGAGGCCTTAAAAAATTCACAAGTGGCGCAGTTCGAAAAGGTTTTCTGCCCCTTGTCAAAAGTAAGACTTCTAATCTTTCCACTCGCAAGTCTATAAATCGCTCTTTGGACACCTCTGTTCCATTAATGACAAGGATACCACCGAGAGTTTCTCCCTTATACTATGAGTGGGTAGGTGCAGTTGTTCCATATTTGCTGGTTTGACATTTTTGTTTCTGATTAACTTTCAAAGAAGTGAGAGAAGTATTTGAACCGGATAGAGAAGGGACTTCTTGGCAAAATGTGAAGATTTTTATTACCAAACAATCCAATATGAGAAGGAATTCACTTAAAGCAGATTTCATGTTGCTAGGAAAGACGCTTGAGGTTTTCAAGAATAGAAACAGCAGCTTTATCGCCAGAGTCAATCCAGTCCCACAAGCGTTGGAGAGCCAAGGGTCTGATTGACAAGATCAAAATATTGAAGGATGAGGGTTCGGGTTAATAGCATTAAGTGAATAAGAATAAGATTTGATTTGAAAACTAAGCAGAAATTTGGATCTCTAATTTTTAGTTTGCAGGAGAAATTAGGGGCCTTATAATAAAGACACCATTGATTCTGGCATTGCTTTCATCTCTACTACTGTCGGTATAAATTTGAGTGGAATAGTTGGGAATATAGCTAACTGTAAATATGAAGGCGAAAAGACCAGAAGCTACCCGCATCTATTAAAGATTTTTTTTCCAATTTTCTTCACTGTCATAGAAATGGACACGCATGTTTATATAACTAGGATTTTGTAGAAGAGTAAATAATAAAGATGTTACTGAATATTATAAAGATATTGTATCATTTAGGAAATATCAAGTCTAAAATCCCCCACTTTAGATATTTTACTTATATATGTTACGTTAAATGTTATTATAGGAAACCTATAATTAGGACTAAGTTACTGGCTACAAAAAATAATTGTTATCCTAAGCAATACTTCTCGAATAATACTTATCAAACTAACAAAAGAATGATAGTTATGTTTGATATTGGAAATGTAGCTATTATTTTCTTAACGGAAACTTGCATTACTAATACTTTTTATTCTGAACATAATGATCTGATTGCTCCTAAGAGCATCCTTTAGATAATATTTTGTTCCCGAATTATTTTTATTATTCTGTTCTGAGCATATAACAAAAACTAAAAGATACTAAAAAATTAAGCATTTTAGTTATTGTTACATCTACGTTGTTAGAAAAAAAGATGATTAAGACTATTAATTACTAAAAATAAAAGGATTTAAGTAGTAAATGCATTAAGGTGTTTTATAAAAAAATCGAAAATTCATATATTTCTTTTTTGGTTAACGTTTCTTGGTGTTTTTTTCTTTTTTATATTATTATCGCATTAAAATATTACATTTTTTTTTTCAACTCATGTCAACAATGTGCTGAATGACTAGTTTTAGTTTGAAGAAAATTGCTGGAATATTTCTGTAATTTTATAAAATACATCAAGTGTTTTTTCATACATCAGGTACAAATTTTGCTAATTTACAGAAAAGATATACATACAAATATATCCAAGTAATTAAAAATTAATTTGAGTGCTGCGATAGTGCTTTAACTGTTATAATAAACAAAGACCCAGTTCTAAACAATTAACAACAGAATTTATTTTCCCTGCACCTTTTATGTCTCAAAACTCATTCCTGCTCCTGCCTCGCTGTTATGTGTATATTCTCTTTCTCCTTACAATACCTTGGCATCCCCTCCTTAACCCAGAAGGAGGGTTGCCACAATTTTCTCACGCCAACAGGAGCCAGATATTGTAAGCACTACGTTTTGTGAAATCAAAATATCTAATATGTGCATTCATGATGTGTAGTTAATGAGTGGAAATTAGATATTATGATGTAAGAGCCAAAACTGCTTATACTGCGCCAGTATGTATCTACGATCTAGTCGTTAGAAAAAATGGAAAAGTAAGGTAAGATTTGGTATACAAAAAGTTTGAAAATTGAGAGGGATAGCTAGGCTATCACGGACTTATTGCCTTTCTGGTAATGTTGTAATTAACGAAATTTACCTGCGATAGTAATCCCTATTGGAAAGAATAAGATCATGAGTATATTTGGGAATCATAAAGTCCGTATTTACATAAAGAGAATGAAATCATGAGAGGATGAATTAGATGAAATACAATTTTAATAGAGGTTATATATATCTTACGCCATATTTAAGGTATCGATCAATCATGTTTTTTAAAAAAAGTTTTATGCATTTTATTAGATCATTTAGACAAATATTTTAGAAATCACAATTTGCAACAAAATCTTCATTCTTCAATAAATATATATAAGTATTAAATTTACTTATCTCTGTATATAATTATTTCATTTTCGGCAAAGTATAATTCATATCACCAATCTATCTTATCAGCTGCATGCGAGAAAGCTGTTATATATTAAATTAGAAACTACAGTTCAATTCAGCTCGTGTACATTCTCATAAAGAGTTTCGTAGTTGAGTATAGACCCACTGGAATAAGTAGAATAGAAAATTGGAATAAAATCACATGCAAAATGTAACGCTAAGACAAGACAGTGCTTTGTACAATAATTGATAAAAAGAAACCGTCAAATGTAATTTTTGTTTCTGTAGTTAACTATTATATAACCACAGAAACAAATTAATGTGAATAAAAGTATTACATGTTTCAAAAATTAACTAAAATGAAGTAATGAATATTTTACTCGATCTTTACCAAGTTAGGCTTAATTTTGAATTAAATATATAATACAAAAGAAGAAAGAAAAATGTACATAGAAAAAAATGCATACAAATTATAAAAATATATTTGGATTTCATATTTAAAATAATACAGTTTGAATCTTTCTTTTACGGTTTTACAAGCTTAGTAAAAAAAAAAAAACTGCACAGTAAAATTAAAGCAATTCAAATTCTCCAAATTTAATAATGATAGTCTGGAGTTCTTCTGAGTTCCTAATTTTCAGTTTTCACGTTTTGTTGCTTACAGATTCTGTGAATTTTTTCAATTAAATGAAAAAAAAATCTGTGTTTTGATCGATTAAAGAACCGAACCTAAGTGTCTGTTATGTTTTATACTTCCTCAGAAAGTTTTACAATTTTCAAAGGTATACAGGAAAAAATTCAAGGAAGAAGTAAAGAAAAGGTGGTACTGTTGAAATTTTTTTTCCTGGTATAAAAAACTCGCACTTTCAAAGCTTTTCATTGTTAGAAATTCGATAATATTTTATGATAGATTGCAATCCGATTCTTTCTCCAATCGTTTTGTGATAGTTTGAGGGAAAAAAAATAAAACTTTTAACTGGAGTTTTTAAAGTCTAGAGCCTCAAGTATATAGGTAAAAAGTTTTGTGGGACTCAAATATACTGCTTGCAGTAAATGAATTTTCTCTGTAAACATTTTAGAACAAATAATAAAATACATATATCAAGAAATATTTCATTATCTTATAAATAAAAATATAGTTTCAAAATATAATTTTTGTTTGTTTGATTAAATTAATTCTGAAAGGTATGTGAGAAATTATTATCTAAGAATTAACAGTCTATCTTAGCTAATCACACTTAACCACAAGAATAAGGTAAAGGGTTTGTAGGACTGAACTGTATGACTGACAAATAAATTATATTAAGAAATATCTTATATTTAAAAAAAAAAGTTATAGATGCTTAAAAAAAAAGTTCAGTTATAAAAGATTTAAAGTTAAGTCTTAAGTTTAAGTCTTAAAGTTATAAAGGAGAGTTTTAAAGTATTTAAAAGTTCTTTAAATAATAAGAAGAAAAGCGAAATATAAATTTTTTTTCCGGTTCGTTGGAATAAATCATGCTTATATGTATTTGAGAAATTATAATATAAATACCATTAATCACAATTAACCAGAAAAATCACCAATAATTTATTGAGCAACTCAAAAAACAAAAAAAAATATTTCTAATAAATCTAAATTTTTATAAATAATGCATGATGTAAAGATCTTTAAGGAACATTCACTTTATTTGTAAAAGGAGAACGTGTTTTCCTGTTTTTGAATCGCTATAACAAATTAATTTAATTTGAATATGCAAAATGTTCCATAATGAATAGTTATGTTAGTCTTTCACAGTGTTGAAATTGCTAAGGAACAAATTCATTACTTACATGTTCATAATTAACAATTCCGTGATGAACTAAAATTTTTGTAGGCTACAAAAATTGACACGTGGTTCATTGATAAATTGTTCGTAATATCCAAATTTTCCTAAGTTATACATTGTTATATAACATATTTGAATTTGCTGCCTTCCTTTTAGAATGAAATCCCTTTTACAGACAATATTAAAATACTCTAAAAGATCTGTATAGATAGGGTGACCTTGGCAACAAATTTGCTTGTTATATGTGCCAAATGTCAGATAAATACACAACAAAAAGGCAAAACAAACTTAAAATATTTCATAAACCCATTAAATAACACTTCATCGTGCTAAATAGTTAAAAATTAACATTGTACAACGTTGAAAGTATGATAATGTGTCTGATAAATTTAAATATAAAAGAAAATAATTGAGTGATTTTGCAAAACAATCAAAATGAAAACAACGTAATTCACATCCATGAACTGTTACACGGTTTTTATTCCTTTATTTACAAAAATATGAACTTTTTAATATTATGAATAAATTATGGCATTGCAACTAATGCTTGTGAATAATGCATTATTCAAATAATGTAATGTTGAAAATAATTAAAATTTATATATTCATATTATATATATATATAGGGGTTTAATGATTTCAATTAATTCAATTTCCTAATTTATCTTATACTATAACTAACACAGTAAGCAATCAATCTTTATTTTCTGATACTATTCCAATCCAGCATATAAAAAATGTTAGCACGAGTTATAAATTTGCTCAGAATTGGTTTTCACCAGTTTCAGCTGTAAAGATAATTCCTACTAGACTTTCTGTCTGCAGATAAAATACCGAAAGACCCTTCCATCTAATACCACGTAATCAGAAGAAATCTACTATACAAATTCCAAACTTTCGTTCTCTTCTGATAGAGCCATGAAGACGAAATGATGCATCTGGTGTTTTCAAATTGTTAGAATGTAAATATTATCGCTTTTCTATGGAAGCTAGTGGACGTATTTCCACTAGCTATAAGAGAATTTAATTTAAAAAATAGACTTTACTTAGAGCATTAGTATTTATTATTTTACAAGCATTATCATCCTCTTTCCTCTTCCACTATATATATATATATATATATATATATATATAATTATTCCTTAAAAGATGAATAGTTTTACATTTTTTTCTGTCATTAAAACATGACAAAGACAATAGAAAACGAAGAGTTCAAAAGAAATAATATAAATTATTTAATTCCTTTCTTACTTGATTGTTTTTAACTACCAACGATTTATCTGATTAATAACTATATGTTATCGATTAGAAGGAGTACATTTAAAAAAATAGTATCAAGTAATTTTTCAAGTGTAGATATTTTTAAAATGTACTCTGAATAGCAAATTGTTTCATTCACAGCTGACTAATAAAATATATTTACCTTAACTCCATGCAAGCTCAACGAATTCATGAAAAAAGAATAGCAATAATAAAAGAATATACGAAAACACCACCAACATAAAAGCACAGTTTGGAAAGAAAAAGAACTTGACATCCCTTATGAAATCGGGGAATACGTGACAAAATGCTGGGAGGGCTAGAGGGAAAGAAAAATGTTCTCAGCACTTTCCGAAAAAGCGGCATTTTTCTTTTTTTATTAACTGTTCCACGAGTTTCGAAAGTGATGCCAGGTTTCTTTTTGCTGCCTTTACTTCTTACTTTGCAAATTTCAAGTATCAACCGACTCGGTTGGATTGACCGTTAAAAGAAATAATAAAAAAAACCCCTCGGTATTGGAAAGTAAGATTGTATGAAATTCCGTACCATTTTATGTGGAAACAAAAAGGCTTAGAATAGTTTATTTTATGTTTGTCGATTTTTAATGGACTGTTGACTTCTATCATGAATTTATAAATGTTAAATAAGGTACTTGGCGAAACACGTATAAGGTAATAAAAACTGAGATTAAGAATTTAACTTATTTTTTTCAAAAATTGTTTCAGTTAGTGAATTATAAATGACAGTTTATAGCACTTTTATTAACATGTATTTTTAATGGATTGTTTTAATAATGTCACGTGCAGACGTTGAAACGTAAACGCATTCTAAAAAAGCTAAAGTAAAATGTAAAGTTTATATCTGATTGTTTTGTTCACCGATGTTGACAACATCGGAAGTGTGCTTTAAGAACTCCAAATTCATTGTGATGTTATTAAAATAGTAGCAAAAACTATTTAAATAATCTTTTTTATCGATAAGTAGATAGCGATATAAAATTTATTTCGATATCTGTAGTGAGTAAGTAATTAGATATTATTATTATTAATATTTTGTTGAAGTGCACGGGTAGAGCTAGGGAAAAAACACGAAATTTGTGCCATGGAATTCTGTTGAACTTTTTGGTCCATTCGTTTCAAATAGCCACATAACAAATATTTTTCTTACATAAAAATGATTAACTTAGAATTAATTTTCATTGCTACATGCAGCGTATGTTATGTTCACGTTCTTAGATTAATAAAGTGTGATGATGTGGAAACCATGGGCTTTTTTTATATGAATTTGACGCAGATGTTCGATTAAAAATAGGCTTATTGATCTGATTCTAGACCATTTGATAACAACATTCATCAACAGCAGTTGTTTCGATAATAAGGGATTTTATATTATGCCTGAGACGTCTACGACACTAAATTAAAAGATTATTTTATGCCAAGTTTAAATATTTTTCACTTTTTAAAATTTTAAGCAATAGACTTCATTATTTAATATTGAGCTATCTCTACATCAATGTATCTATTTATGTAATGTTAAGTCAAGTAATTACGTATGAGAAATTTATAATAGTTGCATTTACAATGGAAAGCGTGTGCTTGCGTTCACATAATTCTTATATAAAATCACTACCATTCACTTATAATTTCATAGAAAGTGGAACTGCTATCTGGCGGTTCAGTATTGCGGTGGATAAAGTCCGCAATACTGAACCGCATGGAATTCTGTTGAACTTTACATAGACAACGTTTTAATTAAAACGTTGTCTATGTAAACCAAATGATGAGGTTTCCTAAGGCGCGTTAAATAGGGGGGAACTACGTCACTATTTCTGCATAGACAACATGTTGGTGACGTCTGCCACCGTAATATTACGGCTGATAAGTAACAGCCCCGGTTTCATATATAATAATTGCTATATAGCTCTCAAAATTTAAAGAGTTAAGCATTACATTATATGCAATGAAAGTAACTATAAATTAAAATTTTCATTCAGTAAAGTTTTAAAACAATTTAAATTTATTAGTTAAATTTCCTTCAAAATTTAAGTAAATATAGTGCAAAAATTAAATAAATGAGTAGTTATTTGAAAAAAGTATTTTCACTCTGCAAGAAGTGACGATATTTTTATGTGCAGAAAAAATCAGAGCGATGGATAAATTCGATTTTGAGGAAAATGCACTAGAATTTTAAAAACTCTTTTTTTGTAAACACAAATACAGATGTTTTCTAATACGGCTTGGCAGATTCGTAATTTTAAAATTTGGTTTCTTGGTGCTGTATCAATCCAATTTTCCAAAATAACATATCTTTGGAATCAGAAAAACATCCTATATTGATTTCGTTTACACGTGTAGCTCACGTAACATTTTTAAGCCTTAAATTTGTAGTCTAAAAGAATTGAATAAACGTAAGTGAAAATATGAAATCAAACTTTCGTTTAAAGATGGAATAAAAGATGTAAAAACAAATTTTTTAAAATAAAATAAAATACATTTTTTATAAAAGCTTTAATTATTAATGCTTCTTTTTTATATAAGTAAGTACCCACTGCACTTAATTTATGGGTAATTACCTGATAGGTGTCTAATTAAAAGCATCCAAAAAGCTTATAAATTATACATATATTACTTAACATTAAAAATTATTTTTGCGTCTTCTTGTCCATTTTTAAATAAAAGCTTTATATAACAATTTGCTCACTTATATTTATTAAAAATACTACGAGTTAAATAAATAATCTAGGTTTAAAAAGAATAATTAAAGCTAGCTCTTTATTTACATCACTTTATCGATTAGTGAGGGTCGATAGAAGGAGCCTTAAAGAGCACTCACTGTGTATAGCTATTACCCAAATACAAAGTGTTCATTTATCGAGTTATGCGGCCCCAGACCCTGAGGGACGATCAACATGGCAAAGGTAATGCACTTGTCATCGAGTCATTGCGCTGTCCATTTTAAACGGTCATCGCCGCTGTGCAAGAAGGCATTACTCAGTGGCTGCAATTACGCAGAGTATGCGAAAAGTCACGCCAACTTGGCATTAATTGATGGTGATTTAATTTACGCGCACTCGGGAAAATTAATTACTCGGAAGGTTTGCGGCTGTCTAATAATCATTACTCTCAGCACAAAATTACGAAGCCAAAGAACAGTTTCATTCGATCGGTAAAAAGTACGTCTGTCGTCTTCCTCTGCAGGTTGTGTTGATTCTGTGAAATTCTTCGACTTTGCTAATGAAGTTTTCTAATTTAAATTACGCGCATTTTAAGACAGTCTGTTGTTTCGAGTTTTCATAGATATAATTTAAGCAAGGGGGAATTTAGACACATGTAAAAAATACATGTATATGTTGTAACGGTTGTCCGTTAATATTTGGATTTTGAGCCACAATTCAATTTGATATATTAAACTTTAAGAGGTAGGGAAATAATTTAAAGAAACTCGAGACTAAACAAGTAAAATTATTTACATATTATCAAAGCCATGTTTTTAAAAGAGTATCTCAGACTTTCATTCCTAGCTATCAGTTCTAATTATAATTGAAATTATGTTATCTTACCGAGGTCTATGCTCGAATCGTCTGACAGTCCTTATTAAATTATATGTGCAGTTTTTATGGTTTCCATAATTCACTAATTAACAGTTGTCACTTAAGTCCGGATAGTAATATTCGCTGCCTTCTATACCTCTTCCTTCACTTCACTCTGGCCTGCATCTAATTAACATAGTCGAGTTTCATTTAAGTTTGGAAGAAAATGTTAATTTTTGCAATAAACCTCAATAAAAGTCCCCGAGGTTACGGAAGAGAAAATAGCGAATAGCCGAACGTCATAATGTTAAAGATAAATTGAACTTCATAACCATGGGCGCCATGTTATGAATTCCTGTGTAGTTGACAGAGATTCAACAAGTAAAAATTATCCAAATATTGAATACCTTCCTAGATTTAATTATGTTTATGTAATCCACTTGAGAACACAACAATTAAAGGTTAACATAAAATAAAGATTTACATAATTCTCAGAGCGGAATAGCATGTTTACTTGTTAGCTCCTCCGCTTGGACTTCTGGTAATTAATACCTCCGGCCGGTCACTAGGTAGCGTGGTTGAACGCAGGGAGGTTACAGTTGTAATAAACTGTATTAGTTTCAGATTGTATAACCAATTCTTTCGTTTAAGGAGACATACTAACCGCCCCCCCCCCCCAAATATTTAATAATTTAATATTTTATTTTAACTCTACAACTTCTCTTAATATTTACAACATTTCACAGCTCTAGCTACATTATTTAACGAGTTACTTAAGTTATATTCATCAACGGGCTGAGTAAAATCTTTGAACTTCAAATTTTTAAAATGATTCTTCACGGCTTTTTCATTTTTCAAGACGATGGTATATTTAAACTGCTAAGGCGTTTAGTTGATGTAAATATAACATTTTGAAATGTTTTCTGCTTGTATTGCATAATATGGATAGTTTCATGCATTGAGTAAGAATTTAGACTAACAGTTATTCGAAGGAAAAAAAAAATCCAAAAAATTCTATTTAGATGTTTTTTTGTGGTGTATGATATTTAAAAAAAATTGTAAAACTATAAATAATATTAGTGTAACCAAAATCATGCACAGAATTAGGAGAAACACTTCTAAAAATTTGAGCAAAATAGTTTACTTATAAATATAAAAACTTCTAATAGAAGTTAAAATTTTAAAATAATGAAATATTATGAAAAAAAATTAAAATATCTATTTGTATAAAATTAAGTCATTTTCTTTAAATGCATATGTATGTAATAATTTCATTGAAAAAAATAATTTATTTTCCTAATTTTTCCTAGTCTCAAACTCTCAATAAAGAGTTCATCCTTATTTTCTGATACAATTCCAAATTGTCCTTCAATTTATGCGAACACACGCTCAAAAAGTCTGCTGAATCAGCGTTTCACGTGGTCGAAAACCTGGAAAGATAATCCTTTTTGGCATTTTGACGTCATCAAAGTCCCTCAGAATTCCTTCATTTACTTCCTGCGAGTAACCACATGATTTGACATAATCCCTCTATATAAATTCGAAGGTAAGGTAAAATATGCTCTCTTCTGTTATAAAATTCATGGTGAAGCTACTTCTTTGGCATTTGGCATTTTCGCAATGTTATTTATTTCGCTTCGCTCGTGAAGGACGACACTGTGCTGCGTATCTAATCAAAAATTGATGGAAAATGGTCTCTCGATCATCTAAGAATAAATAGACTTTAGATAGAATTGGATAGGTGATTATTACAGCCATGGAATTCTAATGTCATATTTACACGCACATTAAAGCTATCGTTACGTGTACAATGTTTGACTATTAAATAACCAGACTGACGCTGCTGCAGAAGAAATACGCAAGCACCCAATACCAGCGACTAACAACTGCTTAGCGTTAAGCTTTCTCTTTCGAATGTAGTGCCTCTAATTTATGTAAGCAAATCCGAATACCCGTAGCCTTCGTTCGCATTGGAGTCATTATTTTGTTTCGCTGGAAAAATAATAAATGATCAAAGAATTGTCATGAAATTTCACATGAAACTTTGAAAACCCGCTAATGATATTTATAATTTATTAAAAGAAGTATATAACATTGAATGTTTATTGAGTGGACGCATTTTTGAGTGATTTAAGAGTATTCACGATAGCTGAGAAGACATTGAATATAATTCAAGCCCGCTTCACTCTCCCACATTTAAAACAGATGACAGTGTCGAAAAAATCGTTAATCTGGTTCGATCTGACCATCGGTGAAGTATTCGTATGATCGCTAAGACTGTACGAATTGACAAATAAAAAGTACGGGAAATTTCTCCACCAAGGCATGCCCCGGCTCATTCCACATTGTCTGTCAAAAGGTTTCTTGTCAAGTACAGCATCCCAGTATTAGACCATCCGCTTTATTCGCTGTATCTTGAGTCATGAGACTTCTATCTAATTCAGAAGGTGAAATATGTATTAAGAGGAATAAGATATGAATTGTGAAAGAGAAAGATACACGCATCCTGAAAGAGCTGATAGCAGAAGACTTCTAATACTGAGAACAAAAGATGGAATATTCAAAAGGATCATTTTTGTGATAGAAGAGGGATGTATATTAAAAGTGATAATAAGAAAAAGTACGTATGAGATTAAAATAAAATGTTTTACAGTGCCAGTCTCGTTATTTAATAGCCACACCTCGTATGTGTGTACAAATATG
The DNA here is from genome assembly GCA_019974015.1 of Nephila pilipes. Classification (NCBI taxonomy): domain Eukaryota; kingdom Metazoa; phylum Arthropoda; class Arachnida; order Araneae; family Nephilidae; genus Nephila; species Nephila pilipes. Next base: position 130,894 of record BMAW01005176.1, read on the forward strand.
GTAAACAAAACTTTTTTATTCATATACATACGATTAAAAATCGTGCTCGCTAGTTACTGTGTCTATTTAACCAGACTTAATGAAAACCAAGTTATAATAGATTAATTTTCATAAAAGATGTACATAAAATGATATACTTGTTATAATATTTTCAGTAAATTCTGAGATCTTTCATAATTATAATATTATGATTAATTTAATAATATTATGCTAATCCAACGTGAAAAATATATATTTTTAAGATAATCAAATAAACTTATCCACCTTAACAAAATGTTAAAATTACGAAGCTACAATTACAACGACGAGAAATATTTACACTGAGAAAACAAGAAACATTCAAAAGTGCCGTAGTTAGTTTTTTAAGCCCTTTCAATTTCTTTCACCTGAATGCTTTCTCGCATCGATTTGTTTTCTCCCATTCAATACACGTTTGTTGAAGAACTTCGGAAGAAAGTGAAGATCCTGCATTATTTGTGCCTATCACAGGATTGGTAATGGTCTTAGTGATTGGATGATCATGTCTTGTCATTACAGTGATTGGTTACCATGTATCTTCTTAATTTCTGTAGTGGGAGACCTTTCGACAGCTTTTTCCTTTATTTGTAGACAAAAATAGCCATTGTGTGAAATAATTGTTGGTGGAGCAAATCATTCAACGCTAATTTTCGGTAATAGTATTTATTTCTGTGATAGAAATAATGTACTTTTTAAAAGGAAATGATGTACTCCTTTATTAATGTAGTATTTGCATGTACTTTACAATGTCTTTCTCTTCTGTCACCATTTTCATGCCACCCAAAATAAATCAACTACGATTATCGAAGTGGAAAAGTGTAGCCAACATCTCAATTACTGAAGCAGTACCTATGATAAATGGTGATGAATGATTTGTTATACTGACCCAGATAGTTATGTTACACCTTCAGACCCAGAGAAAAAGATAATTCTAGTTTTTGAAAACTTTGAAGAAGGGTTAAGGTAGATTTTCATTTCTGATTTATGAGTTGTAGTTGTTACGAAGACTATTTGTCTTTGAGATCTTACGTTTTTATTTGTTCCAAATATTATTACTTTGTACACGATTTTATTGTTTTTATTTGTAGGTAATATTCTTAATTTATCTTTATGTATTTTTTGTTAGTTAGTACCAAGCATGGTTAAGGTGTGTTTATGTATTTTATTTCAAAATTAATTGAAAAAATATGAGCATTTAGCGTTTTTAAAAACTGATGAGCCATCCTCTTTTTACAATCCTTATCTCATTTTTCAGTTTCAGTATTTTACACAAGTTCAGTTTGAGCAACGTTTTGAGGAATATATCTACTGTGTAAATCGAGGGATCTGTATGTATGAGGGTATATTGAAAAGTTTTAATTATTACATAGAAATAATCGATTTATATGGATAAAACTTATTTTGCACATTAATTTGTTCTTATGTACATGATGTTTTAAATTGTGGGTATTAATGCTGATTTATTTGGTTTCCAGAAGCAGTATATTGAAGTAATCCACAATATCGTAAAGTTTTAATTATTATCTCGGGATAAGACGTGATTGTTCCTTAATGTTGCATTGAGAAGGAACACGAAGACTAATGGCTTCGAATCTCGTAAATTTGAACCTCGGTCAAGTAACGAGAACGATATCTGAGCTGGCACCTCCCTCTCCAAACTTCTACACCCTGCCAACTGGAGGACTAAGAACCTTGACAGATTTAAAGTGCTTCCACCCCGCTACACGATGGATCTTTAGTGACGCCACTAAAGATCCATCATCTGGACTTGAACTCATGACACGACGAAATTCACCGGCGGCGAATAGATGACCATGGCCATCAGACTACCGAGGATACTATTATCTCGGGATATCCTAAAGTTTTACTCATTCCTACAATAATCGAGATATAAATTTGTTTTTTGTTTATAATTCTTAAGACTTCTCAACTTAGTCAACATCCCGAGTTATACATTTCTGCCAGGAATTTTTGACTTTTCAAAAGCCGTCATTATATAACTTAGCAGATTGCCGTTGTAAGACTACGCGGGATATTTCCATTTATGACTTCATAAAACCAACCAATCAAATCTACATGAATAGCTATAATTTACAGCATTATATGCTTGGAGATACGTTAATATGGAGAATAAATTTTATTTAATTAATATCTTAGTTATTTCTGGGTATTAAATAAAATATTATGATATCCCTTCATATTAACGTGTCATCATTCTCGAGGGGAAAAATCCAAAGAGCAGGATTTCTATGCGAACGGAAGACAGTAAAAGTATCTATGATTGATTGCATTGTGTTTCATTAAAAAGTAACAATAAACATCTTTCGTTTGAATTCGTGGAATATGTTTGCTTGTATATTAAAGAATTGCGTGAATATTTTTTTTTTTTTTCTTTTTATTTTTTACCTTTTTTTTTTTTTTTTTTTTTTTAATAATTTAAAAAAAATTCGTCTTGGAACTCGTTTCGGAGAACAGCACCACATATTTAAAAACAAACTTGTCAGTACATGATTACTCTTAGGGTTCTGAAATCCAGTTTATATGAAGGATTTATTAAATTTCAGTATTCCCTGATATAGTAAGTAACTACAAAATAAGGCAAAGAGATGTAAGCATTTAAAAAAGTTTCCCAAAGGACAGATGCAAATTTAACAGAATGCAGTTGTGGTCATTGCTTGCAACAAAAGCTACTTTACTTTCTATTACAATTTTTGAAAGTTTATAAAATCATAGAAAATTTAAATACAGTAAAATGATGTTGTTCAATATAATTTAAAATCTACGAGTTTAGTTTATCCATGTTTTAATCAAACATTCTTTTGAAAATGGTAGGGCTTTATATGAATTATATTCATGTAATATTCTTTTGATAAGGGTTAATAAATTTTCTCTAAATTCTGGTTATTCAATTTAGCGGATGTGAAAAACTTTGCTCAACGTAATTTAAAACTGCATTCTATTACAATTTGAATTTCAAATTCAAATTAATGTAATTTGGAGTTGTTTATTTTTTTTCCTTTTCATTCTTCTTTCAGTATTTATCAGGTGCTTATCATTTTAGGGTACGTACAGTAATCATGAACCCGCGGTACCCCCTAGCAACCCTTCTCTATTTTTGATATTACTTCTTGTCAAGCAATTTTAATCTTTTTTTCTTACTTTCTTTTTTAGCTTTTAACGTCTGGAACATAGAGTGATACAGTGGCATAGCCTGAATTTGCTCTTGTCCCATAAACAGTAACAATAGCTGACAAACATGAAGCTGAACAAATCAACATGAATAGCTATAATTTACAACAATATATACGTAAGGATCAATTAATGTGCAGAATAAATGTTATCCTGTTATCCTCGTTAGTTCATAGCAATAATTAAGACTTTACGGTACCCCCTCGTATATGCATGGTTAAAAAAATAAAAATTATGCACCCTCTAATACAATAAAAATATTATAAATTATCACGCTATGTTAAACTACATAAAGAAAAGGTATGGACGATGTGCGCAAATTTTATTTAGAGATTTCCCCTTTTAGAATATCACAAGTAGTTAAACTATAATTTTTTTAAACTATAATTTAATCTATTCTTAATTAAGAATAGATTAAAATAATTAGCGCTCTTTTTGCACTGAAAAGTAATAAGAGCGCTATTGGTGACGGGCCTCGTAATTTTGAGTCGCGGTCAAGTGAAGAGGACGACTCTTGTACTTGCACCTTCCCCTCCAACTTCCATACAACATCAAAGGGAAACTTGAAACCTCGACAGATTTAGCGTGCGTTAGCTCCTCTACTTGGCGGGTCTTTAGAGGCATCAGAACTCGATACCATTACTCATTCTTAACTTACTCAACGAAACGCCTACTCATTCTTAACTTACTGACTACTAAACTATCACAGTAACTGGAGGCTGAAACGAGTTTTACAACTCCCACACCACAATGCATTTACTCGAAATGATCCTTAAACATCGTCGGTCTGCTATCGGGGTGCAGTCACACCTTCTGTTAAGCGCGAACTACGGACCTCTCTCTATTAACTTTAATATTTAAATATTCAGCGTTTTTATAAGCATCTTCTCAAATAAATTCCCTATATCTACATTTATCATGTTTCATTTGGTTAGTAAGGATTGAAAATTAAAATAATATCAAAAGATATTAGTTGATGGGAAAATAGCAAATATCCCAATGTTACTTGGCGTTGGCTAAGGAATGAACTTTGTACTCTTAAATTTATCAACCTAACTTAAGAATATTCTGAGAAAAGTGAAACTAGAAATTAAAATATAAAAATAGTCTCAAATTAAATTGAGTAGCGAAATTTTTTTTTAGACTTTTTCTCCCTTTGTTAAATACATAAATATAAACTGACATTTTCCTACAAATAATAAAGTGAAAAATATTACATTATTAATTCAGCCACTTATTTATTTCTTGCCTCCTAACCGCATCTATCAATTTACTTAAAAAATAAGCTTAATAATTCGCTTTTAAGAGTTAGACTTTTTTTTATTCCTCAAATTAGCAGAAGCCCCTAAGAGTTTTCGAGTTAATTTCGTTAAAAATAAAATCATTTTGGGGGCTCCTCTGATGCAATTATAGCGCACGTGGCGAAATCAAAATCTAATTAAATCTTTAGAACTTAACGACCTTTTATTGCTCTATAATTAAAGACCGATATATCCCAAGGCAAGCACTTTTGAGGCTTTTCAAAAACTTACTTGAAATAGGCGGAAGTGGGTTCGCTTTAAAAGGCAAAAAAATGAGGTGTATTCATACAGGCGAACTCCAAATTTGGGGGTGAATTTAATTACCTTTATCATTTCATCAATAATGGTGCTTATGAAAGCTAAAGGCATTGTTAGATTTTAGAAAAAGGACAACTTTTTGCTCATTATTGTTGAAATTTAGACTTTCAAGAACATATCATGCATGCAACCTTCAGGAGAAGTCTTTAGAAACTATAATACTGAATAATAAAAACGTATTTACCAAGGTTATTGTATTTTCCTATTGTTTTCCTTATCTTGATTTGCTGTTTTATGAGGAAATCCATAAATCAGCCTTCTTTTTTTTACAATTTTCTGAAATCTGTTAGAAGTTTGTAATCAATCACATCTTGGAATAACGATTACAAAATTCCCTATTTGACGTGGCAGTCCAAGTTCTTTTAAAAAGCGTAATTTTGAGACATTTTAATTTCCACATAAATAATTACAGATTTAAAATAACAATGGAAATTCTTTGCGCTTCTCAATCTTCATTTCAACATTAAATAAATAGGTAAAACTGAAAATTAATAATAAACTGAGAAACTCAGCTTCTTTTCTAAATTAACTAAACTTTTAAAATAAATTTGGGACTTTTCAGCATTTAAATATTTCTACGCACGTTTTAATATCTTCCTCTCTCTCTCTCTGTATATATATATATATATATACAGAGATAGATAGATAGAGAGAGATACAGAGATATATATAGAGG
>BMAW01005176.1:137992-148851 GCA_019974015.1 Nephila pilipes
TATATATATATATATATATATATATATATATATATATATATATATAACTATTTAAATAGTAAAAGAAAATTAAATTAACTTAAAGTGTAGCAAAGTATTCTAACACATTTCCAACATCTTCATACAAAATGGTTACCGTAAATCTGTGCCAATTCTTAAAAAAAATATTTATAAAAATAAATGCAAAAGTTCTTAATATCGTAACATTTTTAGCAAATGGAAAAAAAAGAAATATAATTAATGACGCAAGGAAGTTACAAAATAAAACCTTAAACACATAATGATACGATACCAGTATACTGCCCAGTATTTTCGTGAGTAGAAAATTATTTTATGCGTAGAATATTTTTAAATTAATGCATCTAACTTCATATTTTTTTTCCTAAAACAAAAGTATTCAATTATAGCTAATTGCTTAATTTAGATGTAAATAGTCTTTGAAAAATTGAGAGCGTAATGATAATTTCAGCAACAATTAAAAAGTTCTTCAGATTTTTAATTTTGAAGGATTTTGAGTTACAAATTTGGTATTAAAGTGTAAATAATGTATAATTACCTCTCTGTAAATGGATATCACTGTTTCAACCTAAAAATTAAAAAAAAGTCTCGTTTATCAGAAATAGCACCATTTAATTTGTTATATATAACAAATATATATAACAAATTAAATGGTACTATTTCTGATAAACGAGATTTTTTAATTATATATATATATATATGTGTGTGTGTGTGTGTGTGTGTGTGTGAGAGAGAGAGAGAGAGAGAGAGAGCGTGAGTGTCTGTGTACACGTCACTAGATGGCGCTTTCTTGTGTCGAAAGAGTTTCATGTACTTTTTATCTTTTTTTTTTCTATTAGAGAGTACAGCGGAACCTGCCACGCCTGATAAATGTAAAGTCTATGTTAAACATCTATTTTTAAGTAGAGTTATTATGTGTTGGCAACTTGTTATAATTAACTTAGTTTCTTGACTGTTGTTTTCATCCTTGGTGGAATTGTTTTATAAAAATTGTTCGGTTGTAACTTTTGACTAGTGAGGTGAACGTATGATGATCATGTACTACGGTGTACCTATTTGAATTCACATCGTTGCCTAAAGAAATAATTTTCGTTTTATTTTATGAAAATGAGGACTGTGCTACTTATTTATTTTACAATTTATTTAACCTGAGCTATCCTCCACAACAATATGTATGGGGGGAGTACATCTTGTCAAAAGATGCATGGGCTTTTAATTTTCATCTATTTAAAAAAATAAGCCATTTAAATTTCATTTAATGGCTTATCATTTAATGGCTAACAAAAAATAAGCCATTTAAATATCATTTTATTAGGAAATAAGATATTTTTGTATACTAATATCATTTTCTTTTTGTTTGGAAAAGTATAGCAACTTGCTTTTGGGGTAGAAATTGTCATTTTAGCTAACTGATATCGTATGGGAAATACCAAATATGTTCGAAGAGAAATACTGTTATTTTAATATATATAGTAATTAGTTTTTATACCTACATTTTATTGTCTTGTATTAAAAACATAAACTTTCAACCCTCTCTTTGAAATGATATAAAATTGCAGAAAAAAGAATAAAAAGCTGTTCTTTTTTTCCAAGACGACAAAGAAGAAAGAACAAGGAACTTTTCTTGTAAATCTTTAATTAAACTGAAGTAAACTCACCCGAACTTTTGTCTGTTTTAACAGTTTCATTTACTTTGTTTTAAAGAATTCTTTAATTTTCTTTTTTTTAACTACTCATGCTATTATTTTACATTTGTTCAATTTTTTTTTCATGTCTTCATTTCATTTCACTGGAAACAGGAACTGATACTTCTAGTTTTACTTTACATTTTTAATAATTGGAATTATTAGAAAAGGTACTAAAAACGTGATTTTCTAGATATTGCTACTAAAATTAAGCGTTTAAGAAGTGCATAAAATGTTATTTGTGATAAAAGAAATTCAAAGAATGGAACTGAATTGTGTTTTAAAAGAAATTCAAAGAATGGAAATAATATTACGAGAGATTTCCTAAACTAGATACGTTTTAGTTATCAGAAAGTATTCGAATTATTTTTTTCTTAAGATTTTCCCTTTTATTCTTTTTTTTTTATGTTCCTACTTCTATTTCGTTGCTTACGTTAATTACTACTAACAATTAACGCTTTACGATTTGCGATATTTCAGAAGGCACAGGGGCTGCAAAACTGAATTTTGATGATTTTGATGGGGTACGACTGGCACATATAATTTGCTGGCTGTACTTCTTAACGCTTAAATGCATGAATTTTTATTTTTAATAAATGAAAGTTGAAATCAACCAGGAAAAATGTGTAGTTACTGGGAATAATACAAAAAAAAATCAAGATTTTTTTTTTTTTAATTTTTAAAAATACATATTGATCATCACAAAAAAGAAAGTTTCTTCTTGCACAAATTTATCAGTATATGCAAAAATATAAATATCATTCATTACTGTTACCTTATTTCTACCCGAAAATAATTTTTCCAGTATATTTTTATTTCTTTTTATATAAATAATCGTAATTTGTAACCCCCAATTAAGCGAAATTGTACTTAGATAACGCTGCAATAATGAAAATTGTCGCAGATAAAGAAATAAACTGTCAAATATTCTGGTTGCATTCGGAAACGATAAAGCAGTTACGGTAAAATTTAAATTAAAAAGACACTACGCAAAGGTTGTACATAAAGTGATATGCGATTTTGATCTATGATGCAGATCTGCTTCGCTAAGCATTTAATGGCTAAAAGGGGCCGCGGTAGCCTAGTGGTCAAGGTCGTAGACTAGTGGCTGGAGGTTTTCGTTCAGTCGTGGGTTCGATCCTTGGCCGCCAAAGACCCGCCGTGTAGCCGGGGCCGATGCATGTTAAATCTGTTCGGGGCCCAAAGTCCTCCCGTGGCATGGTGTGGATGTTAGGAGAGGGGGTGCCAGCTCAGGTGTCGTCCTCGTCACTTGACCGTGGTTTAAAATTACGAGGTCCGTCGCCAATAGCCCTCGTGTTGCTTCTAGTGCGACGTTAATAAAAACTAAACTAAACTAAAATTAATGGCTAAAAATTGTTACGCTACTGACTGGCCACTGTTCTTCCATTTGCTTGCGGAGTTAGATGGAAAGGGAAGTGATGTTGATGTATTCAGAAGAGTCCTGAAAAGAGGTGATCTTAACTTGAGAGGTGTATTTAGCTCTGCAAAAGGTTAGTTGGTTTTATTAACCTGCAATAGAAGCAATCCGCAGGCTTTTTATTGACGGACATCTTAATTCTGAATCTAGATTAAGTGACCAGGACGACACCTGAGGTGGCACCCCTTCTCCTAACTTCTACCCCACTCTAATGGGTTGACTTTGAGCCATGATAAATGTAATGTGCATCAGTCCCGGTTACACGGCGTGTCTACCTACGACTCGACGAAAGCCGCCAACCAAGAGTTCTATACCAAGATTCCTGGTCTACTGTAGCCACCTGTCCCAAGACAATTGAAGTTATCATTTTTAAGCGGAAGAAGCAAATTCGATACAGTGGTACACACCGAGAATTCTGTTTTTAGCTAAATATTTACATCGAATAAGAAATTCGTAGCAATAATAAAAGAAATTTAAAACGAGAAATCCAAACATTATAATTTGTACAGGAAATAAGCTAAAAAGTAGTATTTTTTTTTAAGAAAAATGCTTATTTTCTTACTTAAAATGTTTAAAATATATCAAAACTCCATATTGACGATACTTGAAAAATTTAAAAATTTATAGGTTTAATTTTTCATCTTTTTTACATTATTTTTAATGCAAGGGTGGTCAGATTGACTTTATATTACGCAGTTTTAGAGAGTTTTTTTCATAATACGGGATGTTTACAAAATGAAAATTTCAACTTTAATGAATGGCCGCGGTAGCCAAGTGGTCATAGTCACGAAATTGAGGCCTGGGGTTCTCGTCAAGTTGCATGTTCAAGCCATGAAGCCACTAAAGACCCGCCGTGTAGCCGAAACTGATGCGCGTTAAATCTGCAGAGGCTCAAAGTCCTCTAGTTAGCGTGGTGTGGAAGTTAGAAGAGGGCGTACCAGTTCAATAGTCGAGGTTCAAAATTACGACGTCCTTTGCCGATAGCCCTCGTGTTGCTTCTTGAGCGCACTTAGAAACAACTAGGGGCTATTGGCAACGGACCTTGTCATTTGAACCTCTATGAAGTGACGAGGAAATTCAATTAGATTTCAAAATTATTAATTTTGCAATTAATTTTATAATTTTTTTTTTATTCTCTTTTTTTACATTATTCATTATAAATAAAAACGAAGAAAGCATCAATAACTTCAAATCATTAGAAAATAAAAAAAAAAATGACTACAAAATAATGTTGCATTTCTTCTTCATTGATTAAGTGTAAAATATTAAATCTATAAATTTTGAGTTAGTTGTGATAATTAATAGAGGAAACAAACTTCAAGTCGGAAAATAAACTTGAGCTCCTACTTTGATTTATAGAAAGAATTCAGAAATTCACTTACAAAATTCTGAGCAAGATAACTCAGAGTAAATTCAATTTCAAGTCAAAAGGATTTTGAAAGTTAAGAAAGCATACATTTATTGAACGAATATGTTTTATTATTTAATGTTCTTCTTCTCAATTCTAAAGAATAGAATTCCCTAGTTTATGCAGTATTATTGCCCACGAAATTCAATTTAGGCTCAAGATGTTTCTCTTTATTGTTGAAGGAATTTAATATAAAATAAAATTGTGTTCATATTAAGTGTTATGTAAATCTCTTATTCAAAATTTAGGAGGAAAGATTAACATTAGAATTATTTTAAAAAATACTTAATTACATTAGTAAATTTATTTTTTTCATTGTATTAGAAATACCAGTTTTAAAAATGCATTTTTTCTTCAAGTATAAATAATGATAGAAATTAAGAAATACTTTTCATCAGATTGTATGTTAGAATAATATTTTGTGCTGCAGTTCCATCTCCCGCTAATTGCATGTAATTTTATAGAATTCGTTTTTCATTGCTTTCTGTTTGCACTCACGTGACCATGGTAGCCCAGTGGTCGTAGTCGGACTCGCAGCCTACTGTTTTCGTCCAATTGTGAGTTCGAGGTGTGATGACACAAAAGAGACTAACCGTGTAGCCAAAGCTGATGCATCTTAAATCTCTAGAGATTCAAAGTCCTCCATTGGCCTGGTGTGGAAGTTGAGAGAGATAGTTCCAGCTCAGAAGTTGTTCTCATCACTTGACCGAGGTTCAAAATGACGAGGTTCGTCGCCAATAGCATTTCTGTTGCATCAAGTGTGACGTTAATAAAAACAAACCAAATTTATTCACACTCACGTGGTGACTTGTTGAGAAAGAATAGTCCCTCTGTCGCTCATGCATTCGTGAGAAGCGACTAAAATGGGTACCCTGTATCTGGAATAGTAGCCGGGCACCCCGCCTTTGAAATTATACCATGAAACCTCGGAGGCTTATCTTCTTTAGGTAGGTAAGGGTATGATTACCTCGAGGCACCCTACAGATCTTTTTCTTCCTATGGGCTTTATTTCCTATAGTAAGCACGGGTGACGCGCCGTTGGCTATCTTAGCGATCTTTCTCTATTTTTGATCCTTTTTCTTGCCAACTAATTTTTATCTATTTTTCTTTTTTCACACATCTTGTTCACAGCTTTACATTTTACTGGCTTTCACTTACTCACTTCATTTGGCGTAGCACAAACATATCTGGATTTAGCGCCAATACAAATACTGTCACTCACTCATTCACATGACTAGATCACAACTACACCTTGTTTGGCGCAGCATGGCCATAACTGGCTCTTGCGCTATTATACTCCACCATCACTCATTCACTCCTTTCTCTCTAATTCTCCATACAGGTGGCATTGAGGAGAGCTTCACGAAAAAATACGTGTTTAACTTGAGAAAGAGGTAAGTCAGTAGGAAAAACATTGTATGGACATGATAGCGTCCACGTTATGGGCAAGGCCCAAACACTTCTTTAAAACTCAAACTAAAGCAAAATAAAACTGTGTTATTTTTCAATCTAAATTGATGTGCCATGGAAGTTAGGAGGGGGGGGGTTAAAGCTCAGGAGTCAACCTCGTTACTTGACGGAGGTTCAAAATTGCAAGTTCCATCGCCAATAGCCCCAGTGTTCCACCTAGTGTGAAATAAATAAAACCTATCAATCAGTTCACCCAATATGAATTTTTCAAGTACATCTTCTTTCAACGACTTTGTTCTTTTATTACAACGTTTTTATATATTTCCCTTGGTGTGTGTCTGTCTGTGTGTGTATCAGTGTGTCATCAAATTTTCGATCGTTAATTTAACCAACTTCCCATCAAGCTAGAGCTCTGAAACTTTGGGAATCGTTCTTACTCGCCTAACAATACAATATTTAGACATTTGCGACAAGTATTAACTAATACTTCAATATATTTTGTTTTGGCTACAGCAGCACTAGGATCGATAAATCCTTCGGGATCAAGGCTGGCTTGGCGAATAAAGGTTAACCTTTGTTGTTATCTTGCTCACTTCGGCCTGAAAAAAATATGAAATAAATTATAATTAAATTTTCTTCCCTCCTCTAAGATGTTTTCTTATTCTCTCCTTACTGTTGCCAGCTATCTTCTGGGCATCTTTTGACTTATTACCAGTAATTGACTTCTTAGTTTCATCTTAGTTTAATGTATAATAATTAATAACATTTGCCACCATATAAAAACGTTGGTTTTTATCTCGAATTATTGAACAATTCACTAATCGTGTTGCTTGCTCGTAGTTTGATCTTAAACTCTCATAATACGTTTGTTCAAAGTAGGACAAACCTGTTGAATTTATATAAATTTTGTATAATGAGTTTATATTAATTTACAGTTTTTTGAAATAATTAATTTTCAATATTTGTTTTACATTCTACTGTCGTCTTTACGACAGGACTTAATACGTTTGTATTACCGAAAACCCCTTTCACGCTACCTAGCTTTACATGCATGCCAAAAAATACAATAAAACATTACTAACACCATGGCAGCCCCTTTTTGTGACTTTCGCTCAGTTGGAGTGCTGATATTTAGTCTTTTGGGAGCTGCACGCGACAGAATGAATTGTTTCTGTATTGTGTGATGAAGAAATTATTCGTTTATTAGAAATCTAATTCTATCCACAGAAAGAAAAGACAAGAAATAGACCCACTACGAATCGGGGCTAAAGCACGTTGGTCAAGATCTCGAATCCTCCCGTGGTGTGGTGTGCAAGTTTGAAAAAGGAGGTGCGAGTTCAAATGCCGTCCTTGTCACTTGAATGAGGCTCAGAATTACGAGGTCTATCGCTAATAGTCCACGAGTTGCTTCTCAGTGTAATGTTAATAAATAATCAGACAATAGCGGCACTTATAATTATTTAAATGTGTCTTGTGACATGTTTAACCAGGAGGTAAAAATGAATATAAATAAGAAACAGCAGAATAATCATAAAACTCGCATAAAATATAATAAATACATGAAGTAAAATAAAGTTCACATGTAGGTATTACAAATAATAGTAAAAGAAATACGGCTCCAAGTGACCGCATTACTTGCAGTTATATGTTTTCTAAAATATTGTGATTCACATATTAACCATAAGCAATTTGAGAAAATTCACCGCATATTGTTGTAGAGCATTTAAACACCTAACAGAATCAATACTTTATTATATTTTTTCGATTGATTAACGATTTCCCACAAAGATAAAAGTTAGTTTATTCCTGATTTTTTTCACGAACTTCGAGGGCATTTGATAATTTGAATTGCATAAAATTATGATTTCTTCCCCACTAATATGAAACATGATTAGGCAAATTAGATGAATTAAAGAAATGTAGTGAACCGATTAGAAATAGTGATAAGTAAATGAAACAGAATTGACAAGAAAGAGATAGGTAATAGAGGAAAACGAGATGTTGACAGATATTAGTAATTTTGATTGAAATACATAATTAAACTTTGGGATTGAGGCGAATTCCATTAAAAGTACTAAGAAAATAATCAGCTGTGATTGGTGAGTGTTTGAATCCGAACGAGTGATTTGGTAAGCTAAGACTTTGTTATAAAATCATAAATAAGAATTGACGAGCTAAGAGGGATTCGAGAGAGAGTTAACTTATCTATTCTTTAGTGGTTAATAAAATATTTTGTCTCGCACTTACGTAACTTTGATTGGAGTCAAATTAGCTGACCACTGAAAAATGGCAGTAGAATTAAATACTGAAGGAAGGGCGACACAAATTTTACAGATAAAAATAGAGACTGTTTTAAGAATTCATGATAACATTGATACCCACATTCGTTCTCGGAAACGATTACTGGACAAATCTATTTTGTGAAATACTATTGCTTATGTCCTATTGCTTCTTCTTAACTTCATACTCAATAAAGTTATCTGTTATTTACTTTGAAATTAACACTAAAACCGACAAGTGTTTGTATTACCTGCATTAATCGCTGTACCTTTAGGTCCCTTTTCTTGTGTTATCTAATCTTACTTTTGCGTTATTAACCATAAATTTGTCTTATTGTTGTACATAATTTCATTTTTGTTTATACATACAAATCAAATATATATACATACATATATATATATATATATATATATATATATATATATATATATATATATGTGTGTGTGTGTGTGTGTGTATGTATGTAGTTTGAAATTAAATTTTTTTATAATGTAACACAAGAGAGAGGTAATTACATGGTGAATGCAGTGAACGCAATGCAAGCTACGTCCACTCGATTCTATCAGTAATATTACACACATTTGTGGAAACCAGATTCGTCGTTTCAGAGCCATAGCTATAGCGGAAGGGAAGGGAATTCACCTTACTAGGAATTTATACAGAAGGATTTCTTCAGATCACGTGGTATTGAAGCAAAGGATGTCTAGGTGCTTTAGCTGTAGACAGAAAAGTTACTACGAACTATCCGAGTTTGGATCCGAGGAAGACTGATGATTCACATAAATTTATAGCGCATGATCACATAAATTGAAAGATAAAAGGAATGAAATCAGGAAATAAAAATAAACTACAGACTGTGTTGGTTGAAGTATAAAAATTGTATGGGATGGAATTAAATTTAAGTGAAATCTTTACAGTCTGTAGTTTATATTTACATCCAGATTTAATTACTTTTATATTTAAATTTATATTAATATCTATAAATATATATATATATATATATATATATAAGGGTGTGTATGACTTGAGGAAGTTAGTCATCATAGAAAGTACACCTCTGCAATGAGAGAAGTCAGTGACATTCAGTTTCTTGGAAAAGGCATCAATAGATGAAAATAAAGTTAAGAAACCGTCTGTTCAAACCTAACGTCAGAAAGGCTGTAATAAACAGCAGTGAAACCGGAATCCTAAGATATTCTGATGGTTTATTTTCCTAAATATTTATATCTTAGAAAATCTATCGTAGAGTTTTTCACCAAACATATATCCTAGGAAGAAATAAGTGGCAATCAGAAATACGAGCGTAGAAGAAACGAATCAAGCGAGATGAAGTGGCTGAGAAGAGAAGGAAAAAAAATTCACGGTTTGGAGAATCAGAAAATCAAGGCGTGGTAAAATTTAAAGTAGGTCTTCAACTACGACTGGGGGAGAAAGTTAAAGTTAAAAGTAGAATAGCGAAAGAAAAATACCGCGATATAAGTAAAAAAAGAATAAAAAAGATGGGAGGAAAAAGAGTTAAAATATTTTGAATAAAAATGCGAAGAAAAGATCTGAAAGAGGATTAAGAATGGGAAAAAAAGGAAGAAAAAAGTTACAGAAAGACGGTATTAAAAACAGGCACTTTTTGTCAGGGGATGAATCTATTTTTGACATTAAACTGTAAGCCTGTTACAGACGACGGATTCTATTTTTGGTAAGGTTATTCCTGTGTCGTAAGGCATCAAATTAATAGTCTTAGTCATTTTACATCATGAAATTTATTATTTAGCTTAATAACTAGCAGAAAATAGTTTAGAATTCATATACTTGTAAACTTAAGTATGTAGTAGGCAGTTCAAAAGTTCTTCTCGAATATATATATATATACAAATTTATATTCACCTTACTTAGAGATTATATACAATGTAAAATTTAGTTCAAAGTATAGACGCTAGAGCGAACTATTACTCTTCCTACGAAACTATGGAAAAGAATAAAATAGAGGTAGTAATTGTGAAATGATATATTTAATTTAACATAGTTCACAGCCTCAAATGCTCATTATGCCCAATACAACATACCGATACTAAATATAGTCACATTCTTATTTCTGAGTATGGCAACATGAAGCACAATATCAAAGTAAATGGCTACCTACTAACTTTTGCAATTTGTTGTCTTTTAGTGTTGTCATGGATTAGCAACTTCCATTAGAAACCTGTGAGTTTCCTGGCTGATTCGCGTCAGTTGAAACCAAATGATAAACTTACATATGATATGAACAGGTACCAAGTGTAATTTGAAATTACGCATTAATATAATTTATGCATTTTGAAAATCTGCCTGTAGTGTTCAATGATGGTTTTGTATCCTGATTTCAAATTAGTTGGCGCATTATGCATGTCACTTCCATAGCAGTACCTAGCCTGCTACCTTCTGTTGTTGTTATTTTGAACTGTATATGTCATGCAAAACATCCCTACGCGGCGAATATAAATATATGCACCGCATGTATCACCAACTTATAGAGTTCTTATATTTACATTTTATTTCTGCAACGAACCTTTGAATTTTTAATTCGGTACGATTTTATGTAACGTAAAATTATATCAAATTAAAAGTTTACTTATATATATATATA
>BMAW01005176.1:149251-186953 GCA_019974015.1 Nephila pilipes
GTGTGTGTGTGTGTGTGTGTAATGCTGACAGGAGTTAAAAACTTCTGCCCACAAATTATTAACCGAAGTTTGGACGAAAATTTTTTTAAATCACAGACAAATATATTCCGGGTATACGCAGGTAGGACAAACTCAGGTTGTGAACAATATAGGTTAACCGGAGAATTGGAAAAAAAATGAAATACACCCTATAACAAAACAAACGACGCACCAAGAAGGAGTTGTCCGTTGGAGATAAAAAAAAAAAGTGTTGGATAGTAAAGTTATGTACTGAATATAAAACAGTTAAAATTTCAGAAAAATTAAACGATATATTTCAGAGTTACATAGTTACAAAGTAACGAGATCAGTAAGGTGTTGACCTACCTCTAGCCTAGATGCAAGCTGCCACACGACGTGGCATAGAATGATAAAGCTTTTTGATGATCTTCTGCGGTATTTCTTGCCAAATGTGCTCCAATTGTATGGCTAGGTCATCAACAATCCCTGGTAGATGCAGTCGTCTTCCTATCATATCCCAGACATGCTCGATTGGAGAGAGATCTGGCTGGCCAAGGAAGTGTCTGACAAGCAGTAAGACCATTCATAGCAACACGTGCCGTACGTAGTCTGGTATTATCTAGCTGAAAAATAAGATCTGAGTACTGAAAAAAAAAAATGGTAGCAAAACAGGTCTCAGAACGTCGTTGACGTATCGCTGTGCTGTAATTGTGTCTCTAATGACGATCAAAGGGGTCTGGCTATCAAGAGAAATAACGCCCCTGACCATAATTCCTGTTTAAGGGCCTGTGAGGCGTGCAATAGAGAAAGCAGGATCGGCACGCTGCCCTGGGCGTCTCCAGACACGTCTTCGATGATCGTCAGGACACAGTTGGAAGCAGGATTCGTCGCTAAATACTATATGTCCCCAGTCAGCATCATTCCAACCTGATCGAGCCAAGTACCACTTTATCTGGCTCTACAGTATGCAAGCGTGAGGGGCAGATGGGGTAGCGGTCAGTTCGAGCGTAGATTTCGCTCCATCAGCCTCTGTGAATGGTCATGGTGGACACTCGTGTGAGGGTCGCACGTCCGATGGTTGACAACAATGAATGGGGAGCTGTGACAGCTGATATGACAATCACTCTGTCCTCCCGATCTGCTGTGACCCTATGTCAACCGCGACCATCCAGACGCTGAAATTTACCATTGTCTACCCGTTCTTGCTAGCATCTTCTGATTGCTTCGATCCATATGATGAGCAATTGTTCGATTTTCCAAACCTGCCTCTTTCAATCCAATGATACGACCTCTTTGAAATTCTGACAGTTGCTTTGACCATCAGATTGAGAATCGCTTCTTATATATACCTGCTGAGTGCGGTGTAGCTTCCACTATTCACTCATTGGATACCAAATTTTAATCATTTGCATTTTCTATCCAAATGTCTTTGCATACGAAATTTTATTACAATCGGGAAACTCCTTGGTGCTTCGCTTTTTTTTGTTATGGAGTGTAAAATATATCTTGTTTAGAGAAAATTATTTTTATGTGGATCAAAACCAGTGCACAACTCTCGTTTATATAAGATAAGAACGCCTGTATAAAATTGAAGGAATCCGTGAACTTTTGCTGCATAATGTTTGTCTATCACCTGTGAGCCAAACGGTCACTCTGCCATTTCAACTTAAGATGTGATTTAACTCGTTCGGTTATAAATCATCTAATTTAAATCAAAACTTAATAAATCTCATCTAAGGTAAGAAGCACCAAAATATAAAAAATGATTAATGTTGAGAAATAAAACTAGAATGTAATTCACTCAACTTTAAAAATCTTTAGTTTCTCCATTTTAGATCTATCCTTACAACTGCTCTTCAAAATTCAGAACATTAAACAAAATAATAGTATCGCCTATTATGAAATAGAATTAAATTAAAGAAAAAACTCAAACAATCGGAAAATTAGAAAAATATTAAACTATATATATGTAAAGAAAGTCGTCAAAATGGTTGTTAAGTTTTTTAGGATCATAATCTCTCTCTCCGTTTGATTTCTAATGATAAATTTCGCATTAAAATATGGTTCGCGGAATTAATATTTATTAATCATTATAATCTAATTACTTCTCTAATAATATAGATGCATTTCTATACATATTCATAAAGGCGAACTCTTTATGAATACTTATCAAATTGCATAACTGGAAAGGAGACAAGCACAGTGCAATATTTTAAAAGGAGAGAAACTGACACAATTTCGTTTGTGCATAAATAGTATTAAGTGTGTGTGTGATTTTGGCATTTAAATATATTTATTTTTTTTTTATTTCGCGACTAATCTGCTGATTTTAATGAGCTTCTCTTATTTATTTATTTATAAAAATCCAACATTTCACTAATTATTATTATATACTAATATTAAATTAATTCCTTTCTTGGGGCATTTCTAAATACACCTATAGAATTTGAAAGTTGTATTAATTTTAAATTTTTGAATAATTCTGGGTTTTTTTTTATGTTTTTGATGATACGAAACATACATCACCACATTATTAAAATTTGTCATAAGATTCTCTTTAAGTACAAAGAAACCAAGTAAGCTCACGCAGAATTAAATTTTATAAAATATATTTTAGGGGGGGGGTAGTTAAATGATCAGTTTTATCGCTTATTGGAAGGCTATAAAACATATTTGCAAAAATACATTTTAATTGCTTTAAAATGAATATAATATTATTGGTATCCGAAAATGATAAATGAAATATTATATGGATCATTAATTAAATCAAAACAATGGTTTATTGAATCTTTATTTTGTTTCCTTATGTGATTTTTCCGAATTATCGTTGCAACGAGGGGGAAAGGGTGGTAGTTCACATTCTTTTTAACCGATGCCGCTGGGAAGGGACGTTAACTGGTGTTCATTTCTTTCAAACACGTGTGATCTCCGTAATATACTCTTAATCTTCAATAACTTCTTAACCTATTGGATTGCCTTAGGCTGGAATAGATGTTAATGCCTATATGATTTTCTTCATGAAAATTTTACATTTCAACCACCTATTCATTTTGATTTTTTAATACTTCAGAAAAAAGAAAACCAAAATTATACATTTGACGTATTAAACAAAAGAGACAGAGGACATAATCCACATTTCTAATGCATAAATTGTAACAGAAAACAAACAACTTTCACCTTTACTGTTAAGAATTATATCAAAATAACATTTAATCTCCAGTATCATCAATATGAGTATTTGGAAATAGTTATGAAGATGATTTTATTTATCTTATCCTTTCTAAAAATATTTATTTATTCATTCGTATTGGTTCATATGAAACGGGGAATATATACGAGGGGGTGTCAAAGGTATCTAAGGTAGATATGGGCAATGAGGTATTAGGAATGGGAAATAGGAATAGGATAACTCACAGTAGTATCGTCCCTTTATCGGTTTTCAGTTTTTCAAATTCCGTGAGTATGACAAACTTGGCATCCCAAAAAATCGTCGCAATAGCTTTCATGGTCAATAAAATCATCTCAATCTTCTTTTTAGCTTACTCACCGGAAGCGTAACATAAGTTTTGATTGTTGAGTGGTTTCCATAGAAGACTGATAAATCTGAGTCTCATTGACAGTGACCACTTGACGCAATTTAACAATAGCAACCTATTGCAGCATTAATAAAAATTAACCTATGAATCACTATAAAACTTGTTTGGGTGCCCTTTAACAGATGGCAGCACGCAATGATATCACAAACTTACCTTAATAACGCCCTTTTTTTTTTTTTTTAACAAAATCAGGTTCACAACACATGATGTTTGAGCCACACTCCTATTGTAATCATTACATCTATCGAATTATTCTTAATTATCATAAACCACATTCTTCATTAAAATTTATTTGTTATTTGACTACAGGTGAAAAAAATTGGAATTTGCTATAAAACTCAATATTTTCAAAGGGATTTGGTAGCATTACAAGCATCAAGAATAAACGTCGAAATGGGATTGCTAAAAATAGACGTTCTTCATATAAATAACCTTTTAAAAATAAATATTTTAAACTTCTGTTTGTTTTTAGTAATTTTGACGTGTTACTATGACAATCAAACAACTTGTCCCATTTCGTATTAAGGCTTATATATTTATATAGTATTTTTTACGTCTATGATTAGGTGTCTCCGACTGAGAAAAGCTTTCTGTGATTAAATTCAAATGAAACTACTAATTTAAAAATGCATTTGCTAAACACTGTACCATTAAAAACATACTAGAAGCGTAATTGTTTGCTCCCCTTTATAAAGTAAACTTCAAAGAATTATCATAAAAAAATAAAGCTCTTCAGAAAACATCGTCATAAAACACAGTCTCACCATCTCATCATGCCAAATTAAGGATGATATTCTCAAAACAAAGAGATGCTTAAACTTTAAATAAAGATCTTACCCGGTTTCTTTCGCTTAATTCCTGTAATTTAAAACTGGCAGAGGGTGAAAGCGGGAGGAGAAAAGAATGAAAATTAAGCACTTGGAGAGAAGATGCGTTATTTTTATTAATAGTCCTCCATCAGAAGAAGGTACGTATTACAGTAATTATGCCCCTCGATAAATCTTTGCTGATTCGGCATTGTTTTCTAAATAGAAAGATTCAGCAGACGTTGAAATGTTGTTTTATTTGGTATTCATCACAATAGTGTAAAAGTTATACAGTTATAGAATAGCTTACGGTACGTTAGGTTATCAGACATTTTTAATCAATGCGAAAGAGGAAACTGAGTTATTTTTTATGGAAGCTAAAGTTTTGTAGAAAATTAGTGTTACTCTTTTTTTTTAATTTTAATTTATATTTTCATACATTACGGCTTAAAATATTTAGAAGAGTTATAGTCTATTGATTTTAAAATTTGTAAGTATAGTAAAAATCCTAATAGTGCTTAGGATGTGTAAAAGGCGACTAAATGCTGCATGAAATAACGTTAAGCGAAATCAATTTAAAATAATTTCGACAAGGCAAAAATGAGCATATTTTATGCCTAATGTAAATAATCGTAACTTTTTTTAAAATTAAAATGAATAAAAACAGATGATTCTGCCATAAAAATCAATTCTTATATGTAATATTGAAATAAGAGCAAACGATTAATTATTGAAGCAGACAATAGTATTTTGCTCGGCTATTAAAATCAAAGCATACGATAAAATATTAAATTATATATATCTTATCAGTGTAAATATACTTTTAGCAAACTAAATGTAATAATTATGATTATTGTGTATCATAATATTAATCTTTTGATTCTAACATCCTATATCTTTTTATTTATGCTTACACGTGTTTTTGACGTCATTTTGTCAAAACAGAAGCATGTTAAGATATATTAATAAATATAGATGATTAATTGGTAATCAGTAGCTGAATTTACATTTGAAAGTCGAAGTACATAATTTTTTAATTAATTGAAATAAAGTTGTGCTTTTAATTTTTAAAATCATGTACTTAATATTTTCATATTTTTCACTCAATCAACTATATTTATAATTTTAAAAATATTAGAATACATATAAAAAATATAACGTTCTATATATTGAAGAAATTTATAATTTCAAAAATGAAATTTAATAAAAATTTAAGAATTAAAAATTTTATTATTAAATTTTCCGTAATCTTTACACAAATATTATTTAATATTTTTGAATGTTTACTTGCAAAAAATTATGTCCACTGAGTAGGAAATGTAACCTCATTTCAAAATGTGTAAAATATCAGCTCAATGGACTAAGTATGTTTTGAGAAAAATGACCGAAATCTATCACAGTAAAATACTATTACAAATATATTAAAAATAGTAAAATACTATTACAGATATTTTAATGTATGGCTTCTCAGATTTGCGTACAATATTTTACTTCAATTTTCGAAAGTTCTTTTTATAAAATTCAGGTAAGTAACACAACTGTGGAATCTGCGACGCACCCTCTGCATTTTAACAACAAAATAATTAAATTTTGAAGCAATCTAGTTTTTCAATTACCTTAACATAAAGGGAATATGAATGGAGAACATGTCATATAGTGCTATAATAAAGTAATATAGCTGATTGAATTAGTGCTTCCTATAAAACTCTCTATCTGAAATTTATTTGTTGTATACAATTAGGTTTCTCAGAGATGAAGGACTAGAATTAAGATGCCGTTACTGGCTCAAGTCTTTATTCCACTAAATACTGTCACACGAAATAATGGAGGTTACCTTATGTACAATGAAGTCTCAAGTCCTCAGGGAGAATGTTGTATAAATTAGGTGAATGAAGACCTGAAGACTTATAATCTTTTTTTTTTCTGTCTGAGGGTTTAACACTTGATTTACATAGTCGGCAGTTAATCGGCCGCATATTTCAAGTCCATTACTACGTTGCAGACTGTGAAACGGAGTGAAGAATTGTAGATTCTTAGTGTTCCCTTTTTGGTCCATAAACAAAGACGTGTTACAGATCATTCGAAAAAGGAGAAATTGCTTAATTGATTGGTATGTAACACACATTTTCGATTGATCTTGACAGATAACAAGCAATTGATTTTGGTGATTTCTCCAACTACGTAGTAGTAAAAATGGCATTCCATAAAAAATATTTCTCTGAGGAGGAATTTAGATTATTTTTTTCTTTTCATTCTAGTTTTTTTCAAACTTTTCAAAATTGAATAGTTAATATAGGAATGGATTGTAAATATAGGAGAAAATATTAGAAATGCAATGGATTAAATAATTAAATCAGTCACCAGTAGCCTTTTCTTTAATATAAACAAATATTATGTTATCTATGGAAAAGTTTGTAATCTTACTCCGTATAAAGAGATAAATGCCCTTAGCAAAAGTTCTCTATTTTGCCAATACTATTAATTTTTATGCTTTCTAAAATTTCTTACAGAAAAATTTATAACGTCAAGCTATCGTCGAATCTCCCCTCAACTAACATCTGGCTTTATATTCTAATTTTCATATTGAATTTCCAACTTCTTTCCAACCAAATTAAACATATTATTACACAAATTATATTAATATTGGAAATGTAGTGAATGGATTTTCCAGGATCTCTCGAAGTGAGTAGGAGATAAAAGAACCCCTCGAGTCCTTAGGTGTCACAAGTTAAATCTCTCGGACCCGATGACACTTGTAAGATTTTCTCTAATACTAATGTTTGATTAGAGCACTAACTCATTGGATATTGGTAAGAAAGAGAGCAGAAAGCATATTCATGATTTAAAAAGCATCAATAAACTGATAAGAGACTAATTATGCCACCTCATCATCGTAATTAGTCTTTAACTTAATGACTAGATATTTTATAAATGATATGCGCAGAGATGAATAATAGAGAGGCTTACAGATGGCCTATTTGAAACTCATCAACAAAGCAAATACCGAAAGACTATGTTTAGCGAATTGGATGCGTTCCTAGACAACAGAGCGCTAAATGTAAACAGCGTCAAACGAAGTCATTTTAATATATAATCAACAGGAAATGGGAAACACGAGACTAAGTATAAACAAATTTTACTTTAATTTTAAATAATTTTTTACGTTATTTTTCTTAACATAATATACTTTAAAATCTCATTAAAAGCGGTTAAAAATGCGAGAGATATTTCAAAAGTAAATTTCGTCATATTTTTGAAAGAACACATGGTCCACCAGATGAAAGAAACAACCACCATAAGAATCTACAACTATTGCTAGATTAATAATGGAAACAAATCATATCTCGTCAAATGGTTAGACGCTAGTGTTGCGTGTTCAATAAAGAAAGGCAGAGTGTGGACGAAATGAGTTTCCTTATTCATCCCTGAATGAAAACAACACTCTTTTTAAACATCCCCGAATGAGACATTACACAGTGTTAACGGATAGGCGGGTGCATATCGATATCAGACGTGGTGTCCACGTTGCGTATTGGTCGTGCTCAGGTTCATCCAAAACAATGCTGAGGTGGAGCAGGTTATGCGACAATTCCTTGCATCGCAGGGTACCGAGTCTTACCAGAGTGGTTTCTCCAAACGGTTGCACGTTGCGATAAATGTCTCAACGTCGATTGCGACTAAATTAAAAAATAGTGCAAGATATATAGTTCATGATGGCATAGTTTATTTTCTTTTTGAAATTAATTTTCCTTGTCAAAAAAAAATGGCGAAACTTTCTTTCAGAACATCCCTCGTATAAAGTTTCTATCTGTAATGAAGGTTCCAACTCTTGTTACCTTACAATAAGAATTAGTAGAGTTTCTTCATACCTAAGAAATTTTGATTTCTTAATTTACTTTTTAGGTTCGTCAGAGTGAATAAAGCAACCATCGCTACATTCTGACTTAATTTGGGGCCACGGTAGCTTAATGATCATGGTGGTAGACCACCCCTCTTTTTCGTCTAATCATTAGTTCGAGGCTTGCTAACACAAATGAGCCACCATATATCGGAGCTGATGAACGTTAAACCTGTCGTGGTGTAGTGTTGGTCTTTGGAGGAGGGGTAGTTGCCAGCTCTAGTGTTATCCTCGTCATTTGACTGAGGCTCCAAATTACGAGGAACGTCATAAATACCCCTCGTGTTGCTTCTCAGTGCAACGTTAGTAAAAACAATCAATCCTAACGTAGTGATGGGGGTATTAAGAGAAGGGTGTTAGCTCAGGTGTCGTCCTCTTCTCTTGACCGAGGTTCAAAATTACGAGGTCCGTCACCAATAGCTCTCGCGTTGCTTCTAGTGCGACGTTAATAAAACCAAAACCTAACTTTATGAACATATGCAAATGCGTACTTTTGCATATTATGTAAATGCAGTATACACAAGTATTGTATATCATACATCAAATTATACACATGTTCAAAGGTTTCGCCAAGTTACTATTCATACATGTACCATTAACTTTCCTTCTATGTCCAAGTCTATCCAAAATGACTTCGCATAACAAATCAATTTACGATAAAATTAATAAGAAACATCTCGAAAGGAAAGAAAAAAATAAAGTTTTAAGGGGCAAAACAAACTAAACGAGTTATATTGAATTAGCGTTCTTTAAGGAAACCTTCTTTGAGGTCTCATTGTACAATTAAATAGCTATGATGATACTTGAACTGATACATAATTTTTCGAATTTTCATACCAGGAAAATTTCCTCCCTAGGAGTGCAAAAGTGTAATTGGCGTTGAATCATTCAATTGATTTTAAATCAAGTGATGTCTGATTAAATATTTCAATTTCCATTCCTCCAAACCATGTCACACGAGGACTTTTAAAGCTTCGGTTGGAATAAAAGCTCAATTGTTTCACTCTATGACAGTTGATACAATCGGGACTTTAAATCATGACCCGCCGATCACAAATCGTTTTTAGATTCTCCAAATTATGGCATCCTTAAAATAAAAAGAATTATCAATGAACATATCAATATTTTCATCGAAACAATTTATAATATTAGTAAGTAATGCATATTAAAATATTACGCATATTAAGTAATTATGCATAATAAAAGTACATACTTAACACATGGATCAATAAGTTCCGAGACTAACCCAGAGATGGCGCTCGTAGTAAACCAGTAACCAGGTCTTTCTAGAGTACGAACCTTTGCTTGAAACGTGTCAAACGTTTAAGTCGATCGGACCAGAAACAGCTGAGTTATAGAGGTTGGAGTAAAGTCGTTTTGTAGTTTGTTTAAAAAATGGAAAAAACCGAGTTTCTCGTGTTCTGATAAAACATTGTTTTTTAATGGGTAAAAACACCGTGCAAGCGAAACAATGGATTGAAAAATGTTACCCGGACTCTTGTCCATCAAAAGCAACGATTTGTCGGTGGTTTGCCGAGTTTAAACGGGGTCGTACCGACACAAATGACGCGGAACGCTCGGGTAGACCTGTGGAAGCCGTTACACCGGAAAATGTGAG
This sequence comes from Nephila pilipes, assembly GCA_019974015.1. Taxonomy (NCBI): domain Eukaryota; kingdom Metazoa; phylum Arthropoda; class Arachnida; order Araneae; family Nephilidae; genus Nephila; species Nephila pilipes. Next base: position 159,170 of record BMAW01005176.1, read on the forward strand.
TGAAGTGACAAAAATTATAATGAAAGATCGTAAAGTGAAGCTCCGTGAGATTGCTGAGATGACACAGATATCATATGGAAGTGTATTTTCTATCCTTCATGAAAAATTGAGCATGAAAAAGGTTTTTTCCAAGTGGATGCCGCGATTGCTTTCGATGGAACAAAAACAGCAACGAGTCGATAATTCAGAAAGCTGTTTATCGCTATTTACTCGCAACAAAAAAAGATTTCTTGCGTCGTTACGTGACCATGGACGAAACATGGATACATCACTACACTCCAGAGTCGAAGCGGCAGTCATCTGAGTGGCGCACAGCTGGCGAAAGCCGTCCGAAAACGCAGCAGTCAGCTGGCAAAGTCATGGCGTCAGTTTTTTGGGATACGCATGGCGTGATTTTCATTGACTACCTCGAAAAAGGTAAATCGATCAACAGTGATTATTATATTGACTTGCTGGTGCGTTTGAAGGAGGAAATCGCAAAAAAACGACCGCACAGTCTCGGGACTTATTGATCCATGTGTTATACATATTAAAAGTAAGTGCTTATGCATTTTAAAATCTTTTTACGTATGGTATGTATACAATGAAGTGTGATTTAAAATGAAAAAAAAAATCACAATTTGAATAATGTATTAAGCTTTTCATGTATTTATTTACACATTTGCTTACAAACTTTTTATATTAACTTAATGCATCATGAGCTAATTCCCTTGCAAAATTTATTCAAATGGCTAATCAATACATGTAAAAGAGAAAACTTCTTTCCCTGTCTTCAAAACAGAAGGTTAGAAAACAATAAGAAGAAAGGAATTACATGTTTATCATTTTGGTGTTCTACTAATAACAATTCATGTAAGTAATTTTTCAACATTATTAGAAAGCCATTATAATCATAAGAAAAAAAATTTAAAATTGTTTAGCTAAGTTCTTTTTAACATGCGCTTCGTTTCATTTCTGTTAAGTTCTAGAAAGAGTATAATTTATTCAAAAAGAAAATTAGTTAGCGTAAAGTGAGGATATTTCCAAGCCCCAGGCTCCACAGCAGAAATTAATTTCAAGGAAGGAAAATAGCTTCTTCCTATACTGGTTATTTATTTTCACAAATAACGCATTATTATGTACAAAAACGTTGCTTATGTTAACCGCAAAAAGAAAAAAGAAGCAAACGATTCTGCCATAAAATTAATCCATCGAAATAAGAGAAAATGATAAATTATTAAAATAAACATTAATATTCTGTTCGGATATTAAATGAAAGCGGACAATGAAACAATAACTTAAATACATCTTAGCAATGTAAATATAACTTAAGCAAACTAAATGTAATTATTATCATCACAATATATTATAATGTAAATCTTTTGTGAACCTAAGATCATGCTTTCCTTAGTCTATGCAAACGCATTTCTATTGACGCCATTTTAGTAAAACAACATCATGTTAGCACATAGTAATATAATTGAAATCTTCTTCAAATTATTTTTAAAGCTGTTCATAGTAGAAAAAAAGGCAAATTGTTCCTTGAATTATGTTTTTATCCTTCGGAATGGAAATCATATGTAAAATTTAAGCCATAAATAGGAATTTATTTCTCAAACTCTTGTCGTAGTTATTCAATAGTTATAGACGGATATAAGTGCAATTCTCGATATTTGATTTGAGGTCCTTTTTCGTATATCGTTTCTAGCAAAGATTATTGTGGTAAATAATCAAGGAAGACTTAGTTAAATTCGACTTAGGGCTTCAAGTTCTCTCATTGCATAGCATATAAAAACAGGTATGTCTTCTGCTAGATACCATATTTGAAACTTGTTAACGAATAATGTGTAAAAAATAATGTGCTTCATGGCCAATAATATTCTTGTAGTTCTAAATGAATATTAACTTCAATAGTTGCCATTTTTATTTAGTATATAAAAATGCGTTTATTAAGGAACTAAAAAGGTTCGAATTTAACAATTCCTACTTAATTAATAGTACTTCTGGTCTGAATTATAAAGTTGATGAAAAGTGTGTGGTACATAATTCAGGAATGTATAAGTGTGTAAAGGCCAACGATATTTATTTATCTTTAAAAGATACATTTTTATTCTTAATTAATATTCTGAATATTGTGTATGATTAAAAATTAAAGTTACATTAAGTTTATTGTAATTTTTCCTATATTAAATATAAATTATATTAAAAAGTATAAAAATGATTGAACAAGAAAAAAAAGAATATTTTACTTTAGATTTATCAGATATGAAGTTTTTATCTAGTGCAAATCAATCAAGTAATAAAGTAATGTAGTATAAATTATTTTGATTAAATAACAATAGGTCTCTCCCAGTTTTATACAGAAATCCAAAACTCCCATTACATCTGAGCAATTTCATCATATTGAAATAGGAAAAGAATTTTTATTACATTATTTTCTAAGCTGAAGTTTTTATTACTTCAATTTTAATTTACAGATGTATTTCGATCAAAAAGAATCTAATACACATTTCGGAAAGGACGCAACAAATCTTTTCTTTCAAACATAAAAAAATGCAATTTTCAGAACATTTAAAAATAATTAACTTAGCAGAATGAGAAAACAATGGAGCTTTCTTGGAATTCTGCCATTTTTAACTGTAGCCTATTCTTGGCATCGTATTTACTGTCCGATAATTTTCAAGTAATATAGAGATAAAATAAAGAGTTAAAGATTTCTTTTACGTTTTTGTCCAAATGTAAGAGATGTCATTTAAAAATGTAGTGAAGACAAATAATTAATTTTTAAAAGTGAAAATATTAAATATATAAAATCCTATAAGACAAAAATATATGCATTAATAAGCCTCCAAAGCTTCATATATGCAATGTTTTCCCTTCTGTTTAATATAAATTGTGCTTTAATAAGATTTTCTTAACTGGCAATTTTCCAAAGATGGATGACAAAGTAATGATGACTTTGGTTTAATTCCCTTCATTTATCTCCCTAAGAAAAGAAAAAAGGATAATGAAATTAAAATCCCTCACACAGCTACAACGTAATGGCAAATTATTCCAAAATTAGTTGATTAACTCCCTAGAAGTCAATTTAAAAATTTTATCTAATGAGAATGCTTATCTTATAAATATTTAGTAATTCCACTCTGAGTGGATCTAAATCAAATAAAAAGCATTTATAACTGTTGAGTATTTCATCTACGTTATGTAAAATAGAATATTAGGATTGCGACCAAGCTTTCATACAATAATTTTATTCATGTTTAATTGGATAGAATCCAACTCTTTGAGAAGAGAATCTACTGCTTAGATGGTTTTAATTCAATTACATATGAATGGTAACTTAATCGTTACTGATCACAACTAAACTCAAAAATTTAAAAGCAGCTTTATTCGAAAACAAACTTCGCTTAAAAGTATTTTAATGAGTCATAATTAGTTATACATGGTAAGTCGTAGAATGTTTAATACAGAAGGTAAATCTATGGCTACAGTTACACCACCTATGTTACTGCGCATGCGCGATAAACCTTGATCATTTGCTTAAGAATTACAAAAATATGTTTGCGAGTTGACTAAACTATCTCAAAAGTTATGGCCATTCGTTCAAGAAGTGTAAGATTTTGAAATCAATGATGTTGAATCATTAAGATGGAACAAAGAGATGTAATTAAATTTAACACAAAACTTTGTAAAAGTTCATTAATTAATGAAATAAGCTTAGGATGATCAGTGTATAATTAGATCAAAAGTTTTCTTTTGGCGTAGGCGTTTTTTAATGGGAGAGATAAGTTAAAAGATGATAAGTATATCGGAGAACAAATTCATCTAAGATACCCGAGGTTATTGAAAAAGCAGGCGATTTCATGACAGATAATCGCTATGTGTTACGGAAGAGTGTTTGAACATCAACAAAGAAACAATTCGAAACATGTTGCATGAAGATTTGGGCAAAATAAAATTAAGTGCTGAACTTGTTTCAATCACTTTAGCCATTCTGCAAAAATCAATGAGAAATGTACAATGCACGGATATCATTTCAACCTCAGAAAATGATCCAAATTTCTTAAAATGAAAGTTTACATTTGATGAAACTTAGTGTTTTCAAAATAAATCTAAAACAAAGAGACAAATTGGGGATTGGAAGTCAAAAAACTTATTGAAAACCAGAAAAAACTCGAAATATTTCATCCAAATACAAAAAATTCTTATTATATACTCTTCGAAAGAAAGGGAAGAATTTGTTCCAATATGTGAAACATCTACTGGTGAACATTATTTAAATGTTCCGAAGCGTTTTATGGTCATAAGTTGTCACTTTCACTCAGAATATTGGGATAAAACAAATGTTGGGAATTAGTTGCTAGATTTTGCAACCACTCACACCTCACTTATTGTTCGTAGAATTTTAGCTTAGTTTACGCATGGGTTTTACAAATCATCCAATGTATTTGCCTGATATAATACCCTGCAGCTTCTCTTTATTCTCAAAATTCAAAATGAAGTAAGAAATGTGTTATTGTGATGAAATTAAGACCACACAAAGAGCTCCGATGCTTGTTTTAGAGACAATTCTGCTAAATTAATTAGAACAGGCATTAGAATCATTATTAGATTACTATAACAAGTGTATTGAAACAGAAGAGGCTGATTGTGAATAAAAAAACTAAAACAAATAATAATATTTTGTTTTTTGTTTATTTTTACAAACCCAGTCATAAAATTCGTTAAAGCATTGTGTAAGTTTCTGGTTAACTCGAATTGTATTTTCCCCCCATTATGGGTAAAATTCCGAACCACTCTTGAATAACATTCCAAAACCATTGGAGGATTTTGCATAAAGGTTATCTACTCTCACCGTGGTCACGGATTTATTATAGTCTTTGAATTAATGTTATCCAGTGTAATTTAATTTTTTTTGCCATACGTTAGCACAAAGGCTGAAGACTATTCGTTTCTCAAATTTAAAATATGGGACGGTGATGAAAGAAATGATACCTGAGTTGGTATATCATCAACCAAACTTTCATTCCATCTGACACTTCGTAAGATATATTAAATTTAATGCAAAATTTAATTTGAAATAGTCTCCAGCTTGACGTCCCGAATCTCACTATGTCAGCGAGTAAAAAAACTAAAGAGAATTGTATTATAATTTGGAAGACACAAAAAACTCTTAAAATGGTATTAAAATAAGCATTTCCAGAATAAATGGAATATTTGTAACTGTTTACACAATCTAAGTTTTATTCTGATTGAAATTAGTTATGCGTAATTAAAATAAATTTCTATCAGTACATTTGCCACTAATTTATTGTTTATTAAAAACAACACAAAGGTCATTGGCTTTCTAGGGTGATCCCAGTTCTTCCATTCAAGAGAACTGGGATCACCCTAAAAATGACAATTGTTCTCAGTAAAAGGGCTATTAGAGACGAACGTCGTTATTTTGAACCAAGGTCAAGTGACGAGAACCACACGCTGGATGGCATGCCGTTCTCCTGAGTTCCTTACTGTTTCAGTGTGAGCAGTTTAAGCTCCAACAGATTTATACCAATAGCGCTGCACGTGAAATCTGGTTGAGGTCCCGTTGACGCGATATGGAAGTTTGAAAATGGAGGTGCCATCAATCGAGTAGACAAAATCAAGAAGATATGTATTCTGCTGAAAATTCACGAAATGAATGTAAAAAAAAAAAAAAATCAAAGCTAAGGGTATAATGCACTTGAGGAGATACCGAAATAATAATAAAATACCGAATTTAAGACTCTTTCATTGTGTGACATTTAGGTTTTAGAAATTATTCGTAGAATTTGGAATTTTGTGTGCCACTTAGTGAAGATTTTTTTTATCATTTTATTAAATTATAAGTTTTTTTTCGGGGGGGGGGGAGGGGCTCAAAAGATTTTCTTTTCCTTTGGATCATATATGGACATGAATTTTAAATATATTTGTATTTAGGTACCCTTTTCTTTTTTTAAAAAAAATATTCTATAAATATGCAAAATAATTTACTCCTCATATTAAAACAAAGCGCAAAATATAATGAACAAACTTCTTAATGATATTGCTATGTTTTTTTAGAAAAAATTACAGAACTTTGTAATTTTGAAAACTTAAATTTTTTTCATATAAAAAATTTATTTCTTAAGACTTATGTATAACTCAGCGAAAAAATAATTTTTGGTTCTCTACATGTATAAGTACCCTGTATAGAAGCATGAAACGTTTGGAACCACATTGTGCAATAGGTTTCTTTAAAATGGAACTTAAATGCAAATAAGAGAATATCTCACCAATTATGTCCATATACAACTAAGAGGTGAAAAACCCTTTTAGACAAAAAAAAAAAAGTAATTTTCATAGTTCTATAAGCAAAATTCCTTTTATAGATCTATAGAATGTTTAAACTATCATTATTAGGGGCAAAAAAAAATTAAGCTCTACTCAAGGAATGTTGGGTTTATGTAATCCACAATTCCTCTCCATGTCCTTGTCCCTTAAGCCAAATAACTGTGCTTTCCTCTTTCTATCAGGGAAGAATTTTTTTCTTCAAATTTTGAAACTGTATTAATGACACTTAATAAGAAAATGGTAAATAACACGTCAGATCCTATATACGCTTGACCATTTAATGCCAAAAAGGAGAAAATTGTCAGCATTTAGGATTTATAATTGTTCTAAGTGGTAAGGATATTTTTAAAAAACTTATTAACTCTCGATAAAGTTATAAAATATAAATTCTTACTAATACATAAATAGAATATACAATAGAAAATACATTTTTTTTATTTCAGAGCGTAATGTGGCGTGTATTAAATACAGAGTTATTCAAAATTACATACTTTCAAAAATAACATAGAATGATTATTAATACATAAAGATAAAGGGAAAATGTGGAAGTTTATATTGTGAATAACATATGGATGTTCTTCGTGCAGATATGTCATGAAAGCTGTGTGAGATGCAGTTGGATCGGCTGCAGTAGATTAAATGACTCGATGTTACACAGCTGGTCAACCAAGTTACCAGATAAGGTATATGCAACCCCATTACCCAGAAATTTACGAGAACTTAAAACAAGGTCAGTTCATTACCGCAGACACTTAACAATTTGTTCAGCAGGAATTTACCCATTAAATTCAAATTATACGTTTAACCAAATGAGGTTATATCGAACACTTCTAAAACAAACTTCTATACTTTTCCTTAGAAGTCATGTATTAATTATTCTGTGTCGTTCATTTATGAAAATACAGAATTTTGAAATCGTGGTGATACTTTTTGTATAACCCTACATTATAGTTCACTGTGAAAATTTTTAAATTTCGATAAACAATGTTGATTTAAAATATCATTTATAAATACTTGTATCAAAATACATTTTATTATACTATGTTACAATCCTGAGAAAATATATATATATATATATATATATATATATATATATATTTAAAGAAGTAACATCTTTTCATGGGAATTATTATTAAAAAAATTTCATGAAACAAATTTACAATGCAAATTAACAGACTTCATCGCTTGAAGTATACATGAAGTACATTTTCAAGAAAAATATTTAAAGAAATTGCGATATTTTAAATATGTGTACAAAAGTTAATAATGCAATTAAATATTTTCTCATGATAAATGATTCCATTAAAACTTTTATAATTTCCTTAAAGTCTTACTATACGAAGCTTGAAATTATAAAAACACTCCAAATATTTGCGAGTAACATTTGGTTTTACTTAAAGTTAACTTATGACACGTCAAGTTCACTTTGAGATGAATTAATTTACTTTATAAACGAATTCTCTTCACAAAAATAGTTATTCCAGTTTTGTAAAACACAATTATTTAAAATAAATAGGCAATTAACTTATCTCTAAGACAAGCCATTAAAATCAAATTTTTCCTAGTTTTAGACGGAGTCGTTGGGAATGGAGGAGAAAAGAAAATTTAGCGAAAGTTAATAGTTCCATTAACTAGACATAGTTAAGCTAATTATTTGATTTTCTTCACTAAAATATTTGATACTCATATATCGCCATGAAATTCTGTATAACATATCAAAATAATAGGATAATTATATATAAAGCTGAACCATTCGAAAGCATTTTTATCAAGAAATATTAAGAAACGAAATGAATAATTTTTTTAAAAAACATATTTAATAGATGCAATGAAGAATTATTTTTTGGATATTCAAGGAAATTTAGGTTCTATTCAAACGTTTCAAATATTTTAAAAAATTCATCGAATTTTGAACATTTTATTCAACACTGAATTTCTGAAAAAGAATGGTTCTTAACAAAAATACATTAAAGCGAAAATATGAATAAATTAGGAAATTAAGACTTACTTTAACACATGAGTGCAAAAGATGTCAAAATTTAAGACTTTTTCATCGCAAATAATAAATATTTATAATGATCGGAAATAATGATCGCATGAATAATTTAACAAGAATAAGAATATGCCTTTGAGAGAAACTTGGAGTTCGCCCCACATTTTCCTATTAATAGACGATTAAAAGAGAATTAATAATTTGGATAGATAGTTATATTTTTGTTGAGCAGTTTTTAGCAACTATTTTTAGATACGCAGCGATGATTATTTTATAAATTTAATATTATTTTCATTTAAAACCCGAAATTTTTTTGTTATTTTTTGGGGAGATATTCAAATTAAAAATACTAGTCTTACAACTTTTATGAAACCTTCAGAAATTAAAATTTTTAACTGTTTTTAAAATGCTTTAAATAATTCTTTTCTTTGATCTTCTAGATGCATAAAAATATTCTAAGATTTTTCTGTTAAAAGAATTTTTATTTTTTATATTATAGAAGCCATAAAATAGAGTTTTAAAGAAAGGATTATTTTAGCTTAATATTTTCAAAGAATAAGTATATAAATATAATATCTGTAATGTAATTATGTTAAAAAGTTTCATATTTATTCATTTATCTTTTAGATTGTTTTTAGGACAAAGAGTATGACAAACGATTTAATTTTAGAATAAAGGAATTTGTTTGCAACAGATAAATTTTCAGGTAACACGATCCATTGTTTTGAGTAGAGATTCTCATTGTTAACTCATAAGAAACTTTTACTAAGGTATCCGTACACCTTCGGAGAAATTTTTTTGAAATAGATTGATATTTTCTATCAAAATATTTTAATGCTAAAATATAACCTAATACTGTGGATAACACATTTAATAATCTACTTTTAATTCAACAAAAAAAAAATTTGAGTGGAAAACATGGTGAAAACAGTACATAAATTGAATATCAGAATAACACTCATAACCCAAAAGTAAACAAAAATATCATTATTCTATAAATTTTATCTTATTCATAGTAAACTTTCTTAGGATGGTACTACTTTCATGATGAAAATCATATTACTACAATTTTTACTGTGTTTCGAGTCAAATAACAACGAAAAATCAAGAAAAAATTATAACAATACGTGATTTACACTTTTGTTACTAAAAAAGTATCAATTTTACAACCATAAAAGTTGTAGGAGTTCGTAAATACTATATAAGAAAAGATACTTGTAAAATTTAAATTAATTTGGTTCATAACAGTTTCTGTTATCTGTGTTACCATACGTAAATATGCCGAGAAAATTCATTTTGAGAAAAATCAAAAACAAACTTTCACATGCAATTAAAAATTAGCTACCGAGTAAAATTCAAACCCCTGTATCTTAAGCTCTAAATAAGGAATAAGCAAAATTCAAACGCAATTAGAAAGAAAAAAGTTTATATTTTAAACTGACATTAAAATTAGAAAATCGAAAATTTTGACAAGATACTTTTATATTTTAGAAATATATACCTTTGAAAAAATACTATATATCAGAAATCTTTGGAAGATGGATGCAGCAAAATCTCATCAAAAATTGGCTTCAAAACTCTGAAATGTTAAGACTAAATGTGTTAAAGCTTTCAAGTTTAAATTCAGGCATTCAAAAAACATATACATTACTCTTAAGGTATGTGCATACCTCCAGAAACCCTTTTTTTCAAAAATAAATAAAGAAAGAAATATTTGTGAAACACATTTGTTTTTAGTTACAATGATCTAAATAATGGCAAACTCTAAAATCATTTTCATGAACTATTATTTTGTTTTTCAAATTTTGGTCATGTTTGATATAAATATGATAAAAAGTGTCATTTACGCTAAAGTTCATATCCCAAATTCTAATTAATATATTTTACATTATGTTTCACACTATATTTAATATACATATATCTGTGTTGTGAAACAAAAAAATGCAGTCATTTCTTAAACTTACTGAGTTACACCAAAACTTAGAAACACAACAGGATCTTACAAAAAAAATATACCACTTTTTTAAATAAATAACTAATTAATTTTTTTAATTAATAGCTCCAAAATAATTAGTTATATACATAAAAGTTGCATCTGAGGTTGACAACATACCTAAAGAAGTGCAAAACCGTGTGGTAAATTTTCATATGAACATATAAAATAGTTTTTAAGAAATGAGATTTTCGCAATAAAAAAAAATAAAATTGCAGTTTTATGAAAAATGCAGATTTATAAATCAATATTAAGTGAAGAAATAGCCCCCAGATTTACCTACAACTATAATAAATAAATAAATAAAGCTAATTTCTGTAATTAAAAAGCATATTGTATAGTTACATCGTTTCAAAATGAAAAAACAGCTGTTTAAAATGCATTGTTTACATTTCTATGGCTTGATTTCGGTCTTGAAAAATTAAACTTCCGGTCACTTTAAATTGAACTTCCAGTTTAAATTCTGGGCTGTAACATTGTTTCTATTTGCCCTAGAAGCAAATGCAAATATATTTTTGTGTAGACACGTGCCATGATGATTAAATATTCATTAATGATGTTTTTGTTGTAGGTAATGAACAAGTTTGGCAAACGTACTTCATGGAAAGGCTTCATCTGCAGTAACTTTAATGTATTAAATTAACGCTAAGAGTTTTAAAAACATATATATAACTCCTTTTATTGAAAGTTTGTTGCTAAATTAGCTTATATTGCTTCATACAATGTTTTTTGTATAAAATTCTAGAACTCAATACTTTGTTATATTAATTTAACTTAATACGAGAGTAAAACCTTAGAAACACCTTTAGAACTATTAATATGGGAGCATATACATGAGTTTAAGAAGGAGCTAGACACCTCTTCTAATTAACATAGGACAAAAGACAGACATATGCTGTTTCAATGCCTTAAAAATAACTGTTAAAATTTTAATAATCTCTTTTGAAAGTTATTTAAGCATCAATATTAAAATTCATAAAAAGTTTTTGAATTTTCAAAATGTTGGTGTTTCATTGTAACATTAATTTATTTGACTGCAATGCAATTCATCCTCAATTATATTCTAATAATAAAACGTAAAATACTCAATAAACAAATAAAATGTGTGAACTAAACAATAATGATGCTTTAAATAATATCCGAAGAATAAATAGTTTTTTAGGATACAAATTAATATAACTTCGTTGTTACTTTGAATACAATATTATTTATAAAATAATTTTCATAAAGAGATTTTAGAAATAAACATTAATGAAAAAGGTTTGTTAGTAGATAATATATGCTTACCACCCACTTAAATTTAATCGATTTAATTAATTTTATAACGACTGTTTTATTAGACCTTTGCCTACATTTGTTCATTATAATTAGGGAAAAGGCTTCAATTAACCTTTTTCATTACATATTTTTCGGAATGTGGAATAATCTTATTTATCTTCCGCAAAAAAAATCATGTTTTTCAATTTTATTTCATTTAACAGCATTTTATGACGTTTCCTTTTAAGAAAATTAATATTGTTGCCATACACTTAATTAATAAGTTGTAAGAAAACAATTACTTTAGAATTTTCTTTCAAGCTTTGCTTATGCATTATTTTGACTCCATAAAAAGTGAGATTCAAAATCTTTAACTTATCTCATTCTAAAATATCCATATTAAATATATTTTTTTTTGCGTATTTAGGACTTGGTCCAAAACGATTCAATTAAAATGATAGATAACAGTCGCAGGATCTGTCAGATGTTTTAATAGATGCTTAAATCGATTCCACTCTTAAAGTTCACAGGGAACGTCTCACAATGATGTCTGTCTTTAGTTGCAGAGTCAGTGGACCCCAATATTATCTTTCCAGTTTTTTGAGAAAATTTCTTACATAATCATCTTTAAAATGCATATAAAAATGTATTTAACTATAACACCATTTAAAGAACAAATTGTTAAGATGTATGTTTTTTAATTAATTAAAATTAAATTTGCGCTTTTAAGTACAATTAACAATTTTTTTTTCGTAAAGATATTTAAGTTAACATACAAACAATACACTTCTGATTTCTCATTATCATTCTGTAATTAAATAACACACCTTAAGTAATCATAAATAATTTTTAAACATTATTTGCAGTTTTGAAGAAATTTTTATGCTTTAAGCGTTATATTATATAATTATATCATAGATAATTTATATAAATACTTAACTGCAGTTAATTTGAATTTACAAGTTTTCTACTATTGTAATTAAATCATGTAAGATAACAAAACAGATTCATTAAAAAATAAATATAAGAAATTAAAGTATGCGAAGTAAATGAAAGTAAGTGTAGATAAATAGTTTAGATTCTTTTTAACGCTTTCTATTGTACCAAAATGAAATTGCGCAAGTAAATATTGGAACTCCATTACACTGGTTGGTTACGAAAGAGTTTCCCTATTTTAATGAGTTGCAATTACAAAACTAAAGAAGTTACTTTTGGACAAATTAAATTATTTTATGCAACAGTTTTCTACGAACAGTTTTAGCTTCCAAAGGTGCTCAATTTTCAAAATAATTGTTAAATTATTCAGTTAAATATAAGATTTGAAACAAACCATAAAATTTCTATGTATACAACAATGTTACTTCCTGAAATCAAAATTAAAGCAAATGATAAATTATCAAATTTTATACATTTATAGCTAAATGTAGTTAAAATTAAAGCAAACAATAAAATATTAATTTGGATATATTTTAAGCTAAATGTAAAAAAAATTATTATTTTATAAATGCTTTATTTTAATCCAATAAAAAAAATTAGGAGATATTTCTAATGAATTACTTAGGAAATTTAAATTCATTATTAGTTAATGCAGGCATCAAACATATTCCTAAAAATTTTTGCAATAAAAATATTTGGAACAGATCCTCTCTCTCACTTTTACTCAATTTTTTTAAGTTACTACCATTAGCTCACACTCTCCCTATATATATCTTGTCCAAATTTCCAATCGTTAATAAAATACTTTTTATTAATCCACTCAAGTTCAAATACATTTTTTAAAATTGTAGTGGATGACACATGACGTTAATGCAGTTTTTTTAAAATATTAATTCATTTCATTAAATTTAATTGGTGAAAATGCAGTTTACTTCAACCACTTGGCGCGATTTCAAAAATTGCCAAACTTGGCGATTTCTTTTGTCTGAACGTTAAGACCGCGAAGCGAACCAGGGTAGCCACATTTTGTAAAATACTGCCAATAATTCCTGTCATCAAGTGTGGCTAAATTGCGTTCCAACAATTTAATTCATAGGATGAATTAAGAAACAAGCCAAAGCTTCTACTGTGTCATTTGTCTTGCAATGGCAAAGTTGGTAGAGCGTTGGCGTAGAATCGTCATGCGTTCGGATCGAATCTCGTCGAAGCATAAATTTTTTTTTATATGATTTTCAAATAAATAATTTTAGTTTTATATGGGAGAGAAAAAATTTCTCTTATATAAGATATTTAGCTGGATATAAATTTAGGAATAAATACCGAATTGACGAAGCGTATAGATCACTGGAAAAAAAATTCTTTTACCACTTAATATTGTGATTCTGTCATATGTATGTACATATTTATATTATTGTATTTATTTAATAAAAGTAACTAAAATGAAAATTTTATTTGTTGGACTAAGTAGGAATTGACTTTAAAATTTTTTTAAAGTCTAACTAAGTTGAAATTAAGTTCATTACTCTTAAAGTCAAACATTTAATATATAGGCAAAAACTTTAGCAATAAATGTTTGAAAATTGCTCGGGTAACCATTTTGTTATTGATTGAAACAATAGCCCTTTTTGTAGCTTATAGGAATTATTAATAATGCATAAATTCGTATTAAAATGTAATGCTTAAATTTCATTCACCGCAAATGTCTGAGAAAACGCTTTATTTGAATAAATAAATGAGCATTTTTATGAATGTGATGTCAATATAAATTGATTAACGTAAATAATTAAACTTTAAGTAATTATAATCCTTATACTGTAAAATAAATATAATTACTCTTGCTGCAAAATGAAGATTAAATATAGCTTAATGTATTATTCTATTTTCATCACTACCGTTACAAAACGTATTAGTTTCTCCATATAATTATCTTTTTCCGACCTTGTTTATGTATTGCATCACTTCATACATGACAAAATTCACATAGTACTTCTAAAGTAGTGATATAATGCTATTCATAATATTTGCAGTAAAGCGATATTTTCCAGTTTCTGGAAGTATTAGATTCGATTTAACAGGATTTCAAATGGAAGTATCTGACGTAGAAACTCTTCATTCATTCTAGATTTAAAATGATTCGATTTAACATAATTTTCCCTTACGTCATCTCTCTTTAAAAAGAAGAAAACAAGTAAAGTTCGCTTCACAATAGAGTTTGTATTTTTTCTGAGTGAAGTTTTATTTCCTTTGTACAGCAGTGTTGAAAGAGAAAAGAAAAGAGAACAAAACAAAAATTATATTTTATCCCTTTTGAAACAAATAAATTTATTTTGACGCATGTTATTTTGCTTTACATTTGAAAACGTGTCTTGTTATTTTTTGTTTGTGTGAAAGGAAGGTAGATCAGTTTAGTAAATTGTCAAAACTTCATAAAATATGAATGCATAAATCCTCGTGAAAATTATGGAATGTGAAAGAGAATATCAAAAGAATTTTGTGTTCTCAAGACATAAATAAGAAATATAAGCTTCGGTGCTTTGTAGAATCACATGATATAATGTATAATATAAGAATTTTTTTTTATTTTTTTCATTAAAAGAAGCCTTGTATAAACCTGATGCACATCTATTGGCTAAAACCCTTATAATATTATTTGTTTAAAAATGTTATATTTTGTTTGTTATAGTTTTTACCTGTCATATTTTTTCATTTTAGTTTTATTTATATTTTTTGAGAAAGTAATTATGTACTGGCTTTATGTAATTAGGAGATCATTCATAAGAACCAGATTTGTTAATATAATGCTTTGTTGTAAGATACGAAAATATTGCTATGGTTAAACACTATTGAGTGTTTTGGATATATTTTATTAATAGTATTTTTAGGACCTTTTTACTAAGAGTTATATTTTGAATATTTAGTGATCATTATTTAAAGATATTTTCGTGTCTAATGAATTACTTAAATGCTTATTGATTGTTTAATTTTAGTCAAAAGTAAAACTAAGAGTAAGGCGACATGTGACATTTTCAATATATTGAAACATGATTATTTTTAAGGGAAAAAACATAAGTGACATGTGTATTTTTACCATTAGACATAGTGTTTGAAAAGTATTGCATTATAATATAATAATATGTAATACCATAATTTTAAATGCAGTTATAAATGTAGAAAAACTAGGAATTGAAACCTTTTTATGTGCTGAAACTTAATTCCTTCATTTACATTAATTATATCTATGCGTCAGAAAAATTCAGAATGATAAAATAGAACTTAGATTTGTTTTTTGCATACACAATACGTGAATTTAATTAAATTATTTACATTAATTTGCCGTATATTCATAGGGACATATTTAGCAATAATCATTTTAATACAAGTTTGAGTTTTAATAAATTATAAATAAAATGTAAGCACAAAAATTACCCATGTTTTCAAAACATATTAATAAATTTTTAAATTCTTTAATTTGAGACATTTAAGTTTAAATTCAGTAAATTAAGATTTTTAAATTACGTAAGTAAAATTCAGTATTAAATTATATAAAAATATCATTAAACGCATCGATGTCTTAAAATTAAATAACACTTAAAAGTGATATGTGTCAAAATACTAGAAATGTCAAAAAGTGTTAAAAACATTTAAATGAAAAATTAAAATTAATTTATCTAGTGAAATTTTCAAACAAAATTATGCTTTTTTGTCGCATCGTAAGACTGAATTGATATATTAATTTGACGAACCTTAACTGAAATCCAAATTGTTCCTGTAAATTCGTAATCGCATGTCAATTTAATTTATTCTAAGAAGTTGTTGATTCAGAGTATTTTGCTCCAAATTCATAAAGCTTTGAAATTCTTTTACCTTTCTTCCCTTTCGATATTTATGAGAAACATAGAAAAAATATTATATATATATATATATATATATATATATATATCGGTGTGTGTGGAGAGAGAGAGAGAGAGAGAGTAAGTAAGCGTGTCTATTTTAATAAACATAATATTTTAATAATTTTCTTAAAGTAACCGATTTGCAGTCCACTAAAATCTTATATACTTTTAAAATTGTTATCGATAATTACTTTGGAACTTTAAAATTTTTAGAAAATATGTTTAAATTAGTTTCAATGAAGTTTAGATGTTTGTAATAAGACGTTTTCTTTCTTTATTTTTTGTTTCCTAGAGAAGAAAAGTTTCTGCATCAATTTTAGTGTGGAGTAATTTCTTAATAGTCAATACAATACGCAATTGCGATGATTATTTTTATAGCGTATTTGAACCAAAATATTAAATTATTTTCTTAACCAATTTTATCAGGTTTCAATCTATATAAACTTCAAGAAACAGGCAAGAAATTGCATTTCAAACCAAAATAAAAAAAAAAAATTCCTCTCGCTAGCATCTTGATCCACCAAAGAAAGAACTTTTCTAGGTAAACTTAAGGTACACGATCCTGAAATGTCATTTGGATGATACTCTTTTTCTTTTTTTCTGTTTTTACAACAACCCCTTTTCGCTCCTGGGTCGAAAATACCGGAATTTCTCCTCCAATTGCTTTTCGGTCTCGTGACAACTCCACCTTCTAAAGTGGATCCGTTTTCTCTTTCTAATAAGAATTCCAGGCATAAAAATACGGGTAAGGGAACTTGCCCCTCTTTTGTAAGAGAGTGGGAGGTTGTCCGGAGAAATCCGGGAGTTCTGGGGGTCGAATAAGGGGTGGTGTGCGAGAAGGAACGATTGATCGGGAGCACCCACATCCGGCCTGCGCGAGAAACAGCGTGCGCACACGCGGAATCCGAGCGGTTCGGAAGTCGGACCGGACCCCCGCGCAAATTCGGCTGCTCTTTCGTCCGGCACGGACAACCACCAGTTGGATGGGTTCGGACACTTCACCATATGCGCCGTGGGCCGTAATCCGCTGCCCCCCTTGGCGACAAACTGAGTTTGCATCGTGCATTTTTAAGTGGGTGAGTTCTCATGCATCTTGTTTGGATACTTAAGGATTGTCACACAGATTGGTGCACAAAAGTTTTTTCCTGGCGAAAAACTATGTTAGTGTTTGTGCTTTTTCAAGAGGTGAGTCATTATGCAGATCGCTTGGATATAAAAAAATAACTGGTGAGAGTGATAAGAAATGTTTTGTGAATCATCATGATTGGAGTCAATTAATGATTGTATCGTGTTTTCCCCTAGAGTTGTGATCATAGTGTACATTGTTTTTTCCAGCAGAAAATAATTGTGAAGACTATTTAGATATTAGAATTACTAGAGGTACATATAAAAAAAAATTGGTGCAGCGATAATATTAACTACAGGAATTGCAAAGTGTGTTTTCGAAAAGTAATGCACTTTTACAAATAGTTTGAGCCATAAATATCACTAAATGGATTAATTTAAAAAAATACTATAAAGATCGAGAGGAAAAAATGGGATTGCATCGAATCTTTAAATATATATGTGTGCAAATGATTTAAGTGCAAAATAATAGAAAACAGTAATAAAAAAAGGTTTTAGGAAGCATCAATTTGGTGAAAAACTTAGATCGTATCGGGTTTTTTTCATGGAGTGAATGCTGTCACAATTTTTGGATAATAGACAGAAAGTAAAGAAATTTAATTCGTATGACTGTCTATCAAATGAGTTAAATTGAATTCCGTCAATGGGTTATCTAATAGAATTCGATGCAGAGCGTGTTTCTGTGAGAGTGGATTAGGGCAACGTATTCGATTTATTTTGATTCTATCAGCATTAAAGATGAGATTAGGTGCATATTTACGTAAAAGACGCGCGTGTTTGTTTTTTCATGGAATTATCAAGAAAAAGTATACTAACGATTCCGTGAAGAATGTTAATATTCCTTCACTAAATTCCGTGTCTTAGATAAATTTCTTATGCAGTCAACCAACAAAGACCTGAAGGATTTGAGAAGGGAGAATAATTTAAGAAAGTGAATGTTTTAAAAACTTTTTGAAATTGAGAAATGGAACAATAAATAAATGGTAAAAACAACTATTGTTTTCAACAAATGCAATGATACAAAGGGATGACATTTGAAATAAATTTAAGTAAAACTTATCCGATTTCGATGAATAATAACTGTATGCAGTGTTTTTAGATTCAACAATAAAACTAGGGGTTTGTTATATCAATTGTTTAGTCTGTTATTGAAATGAAAAGTTAATTTTTCGAATGTTAGTAAATGGCTTCTTTTGTTTATTTCCAAAATAAGAAATATTTAAGTCATACTTTGTGAGCAATTGAATATAAAATTTTGATTAAATTAGTTAAGTAGGTCTTAACGTATTGCTGATCTATGGTTATATTGCATAACATATTACTTCTTTAGTTTATAAAATTTGCAAATTTATAAAATTGACTAAAACAGTCGTAAAGACTGATTTAAAATTAAGTATAAGTTATGTGCTAAGTATATAGAAGGAATAATTTTATAAACAAGTAATATTATAATAATTAATATTCTACAATCACTATTAGAGATCTTATTAAAATCCTTTTAGTCAGTAGTAATAACTTATATATTCTTCTAAATCTTGTAAATTATTTATTAATGCTCAATTCCTGCATAATTCTAAACATTATTCAATGATAATAAATTTCCTTTAAATAATTTTAAGCCCAAAGTAAATTTGGGTAACATTTCACATTTATAAACTTTATTCATCAATCTAAACTTTTTTCTCGGGAATAATTTAAAATTTTATATATTATTATATACTCTTAGACATGTGTGTGAGTCGATAAAAACCTAACGCATAAGGTTGAGTAATATATCTTACATCTGTTATAACAATTTCCATGAAATATTTCCTTCCTTTTCTTGAAGAATAACTTCACATAAAAGGTATTTGAAAACAAAAATAAAATTTTTATACTACCTTATGCATAGCAATTTCTCAAAAACTGGATGCATGCAGAGTGTGTTGCTTTTTAAAGCAACATTGAAGCAAATACATTCAAAACTTTTATCTTCCACTTTAAAAAAAAGTCTTCAAGTCTTTCCCATTCATGTAGCAAATATTTAAGTGTATTCTACTATTTTTCTTCTAGAAATCTAGAACTTTTTTATCTATTCATATAATAATACATGTTCTTCCTTACATTTCTAGTCGTTAATATTTAACACTAACTAGACTTAATCTCTTAATAGCTGTTTAATCAGCTTCTAATAAGCTAGTCTTCCAAGGTGTTGCCACCTTTAGCTCATAATAATTTAAAATTGTTGAATCTATTAACAATTGCATGATGCTCAATTCCATTTCGGTGTATATCTAGAATCGAAATAGGTCTCTTTAAATAAATAAAGTTTACGATAACAATTAAATTTAAATATAGACTTTTAAACTAAGGAAAACTTGCGAATAACCGCGAGTTTGGCAATAATAATAAGAAAAAAGATCTATTCTGGGTGCTTTCATTTTCTGGTCTAAAATGAAGAGACGCGGAGGAGGGGGCGGCAATAATATTCGCAATGGCCCCTGGGATAAACTTATGCAAAGATTCTATCAGCACCAATCAAATGAAAGAACCAGGCAGCAGCAACAGCAGCAGAATCAACAAGCAGCACAGCAGAACAACCTGTCGGCAACGAACAGGTAAATATAATTATTCCTTCAATATAAATAGAAATCATTTATTAGTATATAATGCACTTGTTTACTTAGTGTGATAAAGTATAACTGCAAAAATAATCCTAATATTTACAATCGAGCCTCTATATATTGAACTCAAAAGTTTCTGGAAAAATTCCATGTGATAAAGTATAACTGGGAAAATAATCATAATATTTACAATCGAACCTCTATATATTGAACTCAAAAGTTCCTGGAAAAATTCCATGTGTTAAAGTATAACTAGGAAAACAATCATAATAATTACAATCGAACCTCCACATATTGAACTCAAAAATTTCTGGAATAATTCCATGTATAGAAATTTCGATATACGGAAATATATATTGAAATTGTTTTTCATCATTTTCTTACTAAAACATTTATGTGCATTTTATTTTTAAGTCTAAATAAAGATGCCTTAATATACTATACTATCAAAGTAATACATTTAATAATGTTCAAACATATAATTTATAAGATTTTTTTTAACAAAATATAAAATTTGAATGCTTGTATAAAAAACGAATCAAAATTTTCGATAATTTTTTGGCTAGAAAGTTCCTAAAGTTCTTCTGGACTCAATATTTTAATGCAGCCGTTGTAAAATTAACGTTAAATTTTATTCAGAGGTAGAAATGTTTTCAAGAGCCGTAGAAATACATCTCAAACTATGTCAGAGAGTATAAAATGCTTCCTTTACTCGCTTTCTTAATGATTTTTTTCAATTAATTAACTTTGTTTTTAAAATTATCATCTGTAAGATTCATCTTGATTAAATCGCGCATCCCGAGATGTTGGTAGGATAGTCAACCACAATTTCAGATCCACGTGAAAAAATTGCTCGAATTCGAAATTGATGGACACGTTGATGTTTTGTTCGATGTACAGAAAACGTTTTTAAAAAAGGAAAATTTCAAGGTTCCTGAAAAATATATTTAATGTTTCGAAAATTATGATTCGAAATGAAGTTCGAGATATAGAGGTTCGACCGTAATTTTACGCAGAAACTAACCAAATGCTCTTCGAGATTGTTTGAATGATAGAATTTGTAACATAAATTTATTTTATCAATAACAGTTTACAATCATTAAAATATAGCGCATTTAAAATCAGTCTAGTAATTCTGGGAACAAACAATTTCATGATCTTAATTATTTCTGCAATATCAACGAAAGTCCATTTTCACGAAATGATTTTAAAGAGCCGGAACGTTCAAGTTCATTACGAAATATTCTTTTTAGCTTTTTAAGAGTACTATCAGTTAAATTTACAAATACTGCATACAAAAGTAAGTATTATACAGCGCCTTTTAAGGAACACACGTTATATCTTGCAAAGTTTAGAATAAAACGTCCAAAAGACTCGTATCTTCTTTCAACTGCTCCTTGAGTCAATTTAGTTAGATATTCATCCAACTTTTTACCTTACTACGCGAGCCGTTCCTTCCATAGAATTTTCAATTTATTTTTAAGAAAAAGGAATAGCTAAAGATTGCAGCTAATGGAATAACTTTTTTTGAAAAAAATTCCTCCCTTTTCCAACGTAATTTTTTGTTTAAATCTTATTGATCAGAAGCGCAGCACCTCTGATCTTAAAACTTCATATGACCTTTCAAATCATTTAGTGCCGTCATTTATGAAGAAGGAGGCAAACAAAATTTTATGGAAAAGGTTTTTCAGTTTTATTAATTTGTTCCGTATAGCTCTGATTTTGATTTGACAGATAATACGGCTGGCGGCGTACTATGGGAGATCCATATATGTATATATATATATATATATATATGAGTGTGTATGTTTATAAAAATGCATAAGAATATTGTACATATTTAATAATGAGATAAATAAAAATAATTCAATAGACAAAAAGGGCAATGCAATTGAAAAACAATTATTAAATGAATACTTATGTTTCAAGAATTATGATTTAATTATGACAACTGAAATTCTAGGAATAAGTTAGGCAATGATATTAAAACATTTTTTTGTAAATTTCAAACTACTAATAAAATTTAAAAACTAGAACGATACAAATAAAGTAATCTAAATTGCTGTTTCAGGCTCGAGACTGAAATGCGTGATTAAATACTATTTTATTAGATTCAAACAATCCCACTTAGCAATTACTTTACAATTAAATTGCTGTATAGACCCAAAACTGAAAAAAAAAAAAATTAAAATTTATAAAGAAATTGCAAAAAATATTTCTTCCAAATATAAAATGAAATAAAATGTGTAGAAATAATAACATTATAATTTATTTATTTACTTAAATTTATGATTTATATAAATAAAAGTATTATTAAAAGGAATATTACAAGAAAAGAATCAAAATTAGAATCATTCTACATAAATTCACCTCACTTTTCAGAATTCTTATTACAAATGGTATATTATATATACACACACTTATTAAACATGATTAAAACTATTTTACCCAAAAAAATCTGCAATTAAAATGACAAAGAAACTGTTAAAGTAATATTAATGTTCAATGTTGCAGAAAATTTCTTTTCTATGATCTTAACACTTACGCGAGTTTAATATATTTACTAGCAACAATGAATAATTAATAATCAATATTAATACAAACACAAAGTTATATTCCGCATTAATGTAAAGATAATCATTTCATCGAGTACGATCTGCTGCCTTTTTGATGCCACTAATCTTCTTCAGCGAAGAAAGAGTCATTTGAAATTTCATTCGAGTACTGCTGCTATAAACAAAGAATTATTTTAATTGCACATTAAGACTCTACTTGATATTTAAAGATTTTCAAGAAGCATTTTACTATTAAAGTCGCTTAATGGTAAAATCGTTTGGCTTTATCGAAAGAGATTTGCGCAAGAACTTTTGCAATAGCCGTCGCCAGGAGTCAAAACCGTAAGAGAAATTTCTTAAATCAGCACTATTTGAAATGGAGGAACGAATTGCTTTGCTGGCATTAGCCGTTGAAATTTTTGTGGTTTCGTAATTACGTCACACAAATGGGATCCTATTTTAAGACGAAAATTGCTACTGGAAGCATTATTTTTCGCCACTTGGCTACTTTCTGGACATAAACCTGGCCAATAAAGTGTGTGTGAATATATATATATATAACACATCGATCAATAACTCCCGAGACAAACCCAGAGATGGCGCTGGTAGTAAACCAGTAACCAGGTCTTTCTAGAGTACTAACCTTTGCTTGAAACATGTCAAAATTTTAAGTCGATCGGACCAGGAAAAAGGTTTTTTGAAGTGAAGTGAAAAAGGTTTTTTCCAAGTGGGTGCCGCGATTGCTTTCGATGGAACAAAAACAGCAACGAGTCGAGATTCAGAAAAGCCGTTTATCGCTACTCGCAAACAAAAAAAGATTTCTGTGAAAAAAAAAAAAAAAAAAAAAAGAAAGAAGAAAAAAATTTTTTTTTTGGTAAAAAAAAAAAAAAATTGGAAAGGTTGAACGGATTGTATCACCCTAAAAGGTGATTAACAAAAGGTGTTATGTTGATGAATAAAAAAAAAATTTGCAAAAAAAATGTTGTTTTCAATGTTAGACTCGGGAGTTATTGATCGATGTTTTATATATATATATGAATGTGTTACTTGTTTGAAAAGAATATATAGTCAAACCACCTTAACAAGCGATTCAGTAACACACTAATCTGCTTTTCACGTAGTTTTACTATAGCTCTGAACATAAGTAATCGCTCGTAATATCATTCCTAGACATTGTAGAATTATGATTCTTATTTTCTTCTTTTGAAATTCATATTAATCTTTTATACGGATGACCTTACAATTTAATGTTTAGAGAAGACATTATTAACTTATTTTGACCTTTTTATATCAAAAACTGAATGCCATTTCTGGGTGTATGAATGTCCTAATTAGGGTTATTTTTTGTATGAGATTATTTTCATGATCTCGATGTCAGTGAGATTAGCTGTACATTCAACCGTTTTATATTGATCAAATATTAAGTGCTATAAAGATTTCTTATTATTTAAAAGTGTGATCAGTGATTAAAAATGTTGTCGAAAGAGTGCAAACGTTAGTAAAATACTTGTTCCATCGAGAGAAGGTTCAATCTTATCGAGCGTATTCAAAAAGGGGAAAGTCAAGCAGAATTTTTTTTACTAGATAACTTAATATACTTGAATCGCCTTTTTCGTGGAAGTATATAAAATTGAGATAAAATTCGTCAGTTTATCGATAAACGTTTATAATGATAAGGTATTGATCAGATAAATGATAGGAAATAGGAAAACCCCAATTCTTACAAAAGTCTGTTTGAATATGATTTTTTTCTCAATTTATATCATACTGCAACTTGCGATTCACTTAACCCGTGGTGTAGTTATTACCGCGTGTTAATGAAGCCAAAGTGCATATTATTTATTTATGAAACAGAATATATTTCATCATATAATTCGATAAATGTATTTCAATGCACATTAAAAAGTGTTTACAGAAATTCACTGAAATCTTTTGAAATATTACTCATTTTTTATCAAGTGGCATTGACCTTCTGTTAAGTTTTATATGAGATATCTTTAGTATGTAGTGATAAGAATTAATATTCTGATAAATTTCAGTTTATATAGTCGAGTATGTAGTTATAATAAATGTTTATATATTATGCTATATTTTTATCTTTTGTCATAAAGTTTCTTCATATATCTTATTTTTTTAAAAAAAAAAAATTCATACTGTGCAGAAAATGCGTAAAAAATTGAGTTGATTTTTTTTCAACTTTTGGCTGTCCTAAAAGTTCCTACACTGACGATTCGTAAGTTTACTATACCAATATAACAAATTATAGAGTAATTATTTTTATGTTAATGTTGAAAAGCAATTATAATATAAAGTAAAGATATTTGAGTTTACATTGTGACTATTTCCTTCATTATCTAACTTCACAGCCATCTTAAAGCATAATTAAATAGTTATTAAACTCAAAGCTCGAACTGAAGTTACATAAGACAAAAGAAAGTAGTTTATTAACTAGTAACATAAAGTACTAAAGTCGCTCTCTCTCTCGAATCCGTCTTAGCTCAATCAATCCTAGTTTATTTTCTAATATCAAAAACTTATCTCATCAAATCATACATTCCATTTCAGGAGTTTCTTGATTATAACAACTTCCCTCCAATATACATGTGTTTACCTTGTCGTTATCCGTTATCTTCATTATATTTCCTTTTAATTCTATTTCATTTATAAATCACTATCTCTTATTCAATTCACTACAATTCTTATCTTCGTCTAATTTATCTACTTTTCTTGTGGTTGGAAAGAAATTGTAATTGTATGCAATTCATATTACCGAAAAAACCCGAGTTTAGTGAAGAGAAAATCGCGAATAGCCCAAAAATACAAGATTTACAACAAATGCTCAAAATATCCGCACTTTACTTGGAAGCAAAATTTAACTCGTCTAGGCATTTTTTGCGAAACGCATTGAAGATTCTAGGAGATAAATCTTGTATTATTTCAGTGATATGGAAATTTTCAGATAATCTATTGCTTAGGGATTATTTTCGTAAGCTTTATTCTTGAAATATCCCTATTGGGAAAAGTTCAGGAAATATTCAGATGAGAGTAACGTAGAGGCTAAGGATTTCTTGAGATTAATCGATCGCTAAAAATATCTTAAATTAATTCCAAGGTTTCATTACTCGTATGGCATATTATACAGTCTTCTTTGAGCAAAGAGAATCGTTCCTAACATACAACCAATCCCTGATTCCCTTCTGTGGGGATATTTAAATAACACAGTTTATGAAAATAATCCTCAAGTGATTGTTTATTATTGTAGCACTGAGAAGCAACACGATGGCTATTAGCAACGGACATTATAATTTTGAGCCATGGTTACATGACGAGGATGATACCTGAACTGTCACCTCCCTCATCAATCTACCGCGCCATGAGAAAGGAAGGACTTGGATCCTCGACCGGATTCCACTTGCATCAGATCCTATACACACCGGATCTTTAATGGAAGCAAAACTCGAATCCTCGACTCAACGAAAACAACACCAACTGCGAGTCTACAACCATGACCGCGAAGCTGACTTGGCATCAAAATTGTTCTCAAACAATAGATTATCTGAAACTGACCCCATTACTTAAAAAAGACACGGTGTCACCATTAATATCTTTAATCGCGTTTCACAAAATATGTACAAAAAAGTTTGACAATTCCTCCAAAATAAGGGTTGACATTTTATGCATTTGTTGCAAAAGTAACATTCAATATTTGTAGTTTTTGTATTGTAAATTTCTGAATTTTCAATGAGGGTATTTTCGGGCCACCAGGTATATAATCTATGAGTAGCCCGACTTTAACATTAATTACCCCTCATATGTAATTTATTTAATTTATTCTTATGGTAAAACCTATATTTATAAAAGCTTTTGTAGCCTCGAAAGAGCTCATAATATTCCAGAATAATCCATCATTCATTTATTTTACTATATACTGCCAGACTAAATGGGTTAATCTATAAATATTGTGCATTTGCTTTTAACGAGTACAGTAGAGTAATAATTAAATTTTAATGATTATTTTCATCTCCTTATTTCAGTTCTATAAAAGATAGCTGAGTATTTAAAAGGAAGTTTTTGTAAAAAAGGGTAAAAAATTATTCTAATTTTTACTAACTGATATAAGTGGCCCTAATGTAATGTTTTATAGTAGAGTAATTAATATATTGCATTTAAAGAGATTAAATAATTATTTCGTATTGATTCTGAATACATTGCTTGATCTTTGTGGCAATTTTTATTAGCCTATCTACTACTAAGAAATACGAAAGGAAAGAAAAGCATATCTTAGAAATAGAATTTTCTGTAATTTAAATATGTCCAAACAAAGAACTTAGTTTAATGTGTATTCAAAAATACTTTGATTTATTTTATTTATCGTGACAATCTGAAACATAGTGGTGGGATAAAGCGAAATCAGATGGCTTGAATTACAATTTGTACATGTTTCAATTTTCATTTTGGAATTGATTTTGTTATAATTTACGGAGAATTACTAACACGCCAATAAAGCATGCGGAAGGCTTTGAAATCAAGGAAAATATTTTGCATTGTGTGTTAAATAAAGAAGAAAGCTTTCACATATTAGATTATGATGAGTTATTGAAGAAATAAAGGCCAAACTGACTCATCAAGCATTTACTTTATATAATCAGATAAGAATCAAATTAAAAAAGATCAAGAAAAAATAAAATAAATAAATAAATAAAACCATAAATGTATAATAAAATAATTTCAATAGCATAAGAGAAAATATTAAACTAATGTATATATATATATATATATATAGTTATATAATGATTTCACTCAGATATAATTTATTGTCTTAATTTTTCCTATTCTTTAATTATCACAGTAAAAACATTCATTCTTATTTCCTGATACCATTCTAATTTAGCTTTCAATTTATTCGATCACGCTCAAAAAAATATGCTGATGTGTGGTTTTACCCAGTTTCCATACATAAGGATAATTCCTACTAGACTTTCTGTCTATAGCTAAAATCCCTAGAAATCTCTCCATCCAATACTACGAGGCCTGAAAAAGATCCTTGCATACAAATTTCAAGCAAGGTAAATTATCTTCTCTTCCACTATAGCTATTAA
>BMAW01005176.1:187053-234244 GCA_019974015.1 Nephila pilipes
ATAGCATAAGAGAAAATATTAAACTAATGTATATATATATATATATACCAGATATTTCCCTAGACTAGAGAAATGGTTCGGAGTTGACATTTACTAGTTCCTTGAAGAGGCTCGGCGTTGAATCTTTATTTTATTCTTGATGAGATGAAGGAATACTATTTACAAAATTATTATGTATTATTATTATAAAAATTATTATTACAAAATCATATGGTGATTTTGGATTTACTAGTTCTCTCTAGAAAGATAGATGACTACCCAATTTTATAGTACATTAGCGATGGACGTTAGAATGATCGCTTACGTTTGAAGTTCAGCTACATCGGGAGAAGAGAGAAGGTGAAGAAGAGAAGAGAACTTTGCTTTTGTTCAGGAATAGGGTAGATTGCGGGAGCCATCACATGATGCTAATTCGTGGTGCCATCTACCGAATAACTGAGGAACAGGTTTTACAATACCTTTGAAAATACATTTAAGACTGATAATTAGCTGGAAAATCCTATATATATATATATATATAATTTTAGTTCAATGCATTTTTATCTTTATAAGCTTATTCAGAATATTTTTTAATTTAAATCTACTCAATAGTTTTACAATTGAGTAGATTATTTAAACTAAAATACATAAAAATAACTAAATAAAAATATTACTTTATGCGACGAAAAATAATAAAATAAAAATACTATTTTATGCAATGATTTAATGAACCATCAAATTGACTCTTTTCTTTGCAACGCAGTAAATACAGTTTGTTTTAATTTAATTTTTTAGTTTACATACTCTATTACAAAACTCCTTTGTTTGCTAATAACGGCAAATTAATATTAAATTCATTTGAAGACAAACATATTAATAACACCAGTAAGAAACGATTTTTTCAAATGAGTATTCTTTTCCTTTCAGACTTCACACTTTGCGTAACATAATTTTTTATTCCTTAAATTTTAAGTAACATTAGCCTGTCAGTAACATTAATTTTCAGTAACAGTCGCCTGTCTTAAAGTTTAGGTCAATGTTTCGAACATGAAGTTGTTTCGAATGTGAATGCTTCCCTATAATGGTCAATGTTTTGAAGTTGATGCTTCCCTGTACTGCTTCTCTTATGAAGGAAAATAAGGATTTAAAGAGAGGTTACAAAAGATAGCTTATATATTTAAGGAATGGCACCTTCACCTTGAAAGCAGATTTGGCAATCATTTGGCAACTTGTCGAGAAACTTGGAGTAAAATTTCATTCTTAATCAATAAAGTTTTTTTTACAAAAAAAAATTAAATTTTCGTATTGTCATCAGAAACAATCGGTTTTTGAAAAATTAGATCAATTGAGAGTTTTAAAATGTGATAAAAAAAGCTTTTAAAGTGTTGACAAAGTTGCAATGTGAGTAGAAGGAAACCCATTAAGAAATAAGCCAAATGAAAATGAAAGTGTTTGGAAGCTTTGAGGTAAAAAAAAAAAAAAAAAAAAAAAAACATGACTTCTCCATTCAATTTTCTTGAAATTTTGCATAATATATAAGTCGTGATCGGAAAATAAAATACTTAATTTTTCAATACGCTTTATTTCTAACCAGTTAAATAATTTAGGAGAAATATAATGATATTTTTTTTTTTTTTGAAAATCAAGTTCATTAGCATCAGACATATGCGCAAAAGCTTTCACAATTAAATTTCGATGAGCGGCTAACAACAACATTTGGAAAAGTAGTAATTGTAACGTTTTGTGGTTAACTAAAACAACAGTCCTTTTGGAAGTTAATGAGTACTAATTACAAGAGCAAGTTAAATAATTATGACATTCATAAAACATGCCCGAAATTACATAAATAATATTAGCTGATCAATTTTCATGTATACCTTTCTCAGCCCTTATGTATTAAATGTATTCCTAATATATTTTCATACTCCATTGCTCAATAAATACGAAAAAAAGCAAATATTTAAGTAATTGTAATTTTCTTATGTCAGTCCTGTTGAATCGTTACAATTTATCAGAATATTTTTTTTTTTTTAATTTATAAAGACCACTTACTAATTTTACTACAAAAAGAACAAGAAAAGAAACTGCTATTTGAACGGTAATGAACGGAAAATAAAATCTATTTTTGTCCGAAGGAAACAAGCTGTTAAATGCATTTATTTGATTTATCGCAGCACTAAACTTCACTTGGCGGTTGATCAAAACGTGAGAAATGAGCTGAGAAAAAATTTCATTAATATTAGAGAAAACAATACCTAATGTCTGAAGTTTTTCCTCCTTTCAAAGGGATTTATTTTCTTAGTCATCCATTAAACCTAGGAACAAGTGTTGATACATTTTTTATAAACATAAAATGATTGGGTATGTTGCATATTTTCAAATTTATATGATCTTTAAAGTTATTTGTACATTTACATTGATTAATGGTTGTCTGGAATGCGTTGGTGAATTGATCGTTTTTGGAAATTAAAAAAGGCAGATAACTCTAGTTTTCAGAATTGTTTTAAGTGGACTTACATTTGCATGGTAAAATGCATACTAATTAAAAACTTAGTTATCTTATAAAGTATTTAATGTTAATAAAAATGAAACTAAATTTCGAGTTTAAATTATTTCAATTATCGAGAATAATTGAAGAAACTTGTGAAAGATATATTAAGACCTAACAATAATTACATAATTTTTTAAGTACCAGCCAGGGAAGGTGTTGTACCCCTCGTTAATTTTAATAATAAGAAAGAGGAAAAACAGATTAAACTGTATGGATGCATGGAGCCGAAAGTATAATAGTATGAAAAGAAAGGATATTATCAAAATGCGTTTTTTAATTATTTTTTTTGACATAAAAAAGGAATTTTGGGGATTTTTGAGTAAATGTTATGGAAATGAAATTACCACACTAAAATTTATAGTAGTTATTTATAAGAATTAAGTTACAAGACCAGAGAATGTCTTACGATTAAGAGAAAAAATTGAGTTTCTAGAGTTTTACAGTCCCTCTTCAGTTGGAAGAGGAGTGGAGAGGAAGGAAATAAACTTTCAAGTTGAACACCACTGAAGCAGAGACCATCATGGTGGCGATTAAGTATGTAGGTTTTGCAAGAGAAAGCACGAAAATAAGGATGATATTGCATAAGGATTACGGAAACTAATGATTAAGTGAATGAATTTGAAACTGGGAGAGTTTGTTTCGCAATTGGTTAACACAAAGCCAGATCTCTTTCTCAATTGGTTGAAAAGTTTGGATTGGAAAGAAGGGGGAAGGGGTATTCAATTAAATGAAGCAAGATATGTTCAGTTTTGGAAAAATTGAATATTTAAGGAGGATAAGGATTGAAATAATTGTTACAAGTTTGATATAGGTAAGAGTGATAAAAAAATCTATAAGTGAACAATTATATTGTTTTAATAAATACTTTTCCTCATCAGAAAAATACTTTAATTGTGGAATTTAAGAATGATTGTTCACTATCAAAGATAATGATTTCCTTAAATTAATATCAATTGCTTTCTTATTCCTATTTTTATTGTTCCACGAAGCATGTCACAAACATACCTACCATCAAAGTCATAAAGATTTTGCTTTTAAATAAAATATTTATTCACCGATTTTGTGACGATGCTGCATAATATTCAATTAATACATAAATATAACGGAAAGAAATATTAATATTTATATTTTATTTAAGGAGTACAAAAATGTCAAAAGTATATGTTGCTGGCATGTTAATTGAATGCGTATACCACCTTTCGTTAACTCGGATCAAAAAGTGGCAAAATTCCACAACTCAAAATTTAAAATATTATTTATTTATCATAGAAATAAAGAAGTTAATTTAAATACGTATGCGTATAGATTGTATCATAAACTTCAGAAAAAATCAGGTTAGTTAAAGAGAAACAGGATAATCTCCTACTAGATCCGAGATGTAGCCAGCTGATCCGGTTACCGATGGAGCTAAAGGAATCCAAGGCTGCTGTTGTTGCGCGTGTGAGTTTTGTACTCTGATGTCAGTACCGGTATAAATACTCATACTGGAAGTATGCACGGTGAAGTCTTGAAATTTTCATTACTGTGCGCATGTAGGAATGAATTCTTCTGGAGTGCCACTTCAATGGCAAGGCGAGAATATGCACTTGGTTCTGGTCACTTCATGACTTGGTGAGGAGATACAAATGATGTAAAGAGGGCCACCATACGTGGCATAATTAGACTAACTCTAAAGAAAACTAAGGATAATTTGCCAAAAAATAACAAACGGATATTGACTAATAGTCACTTCCACTTCCACATCTATTGATTGAAAAATTCTATTTGTTTTGTTCGTAAATTAGTCTCACAATCATTCTTCCAAAGGTTTTCTGTTGGTTTAATATCAAAGAATTTAATATCTTTGATATTAAACAAACAGAAAGCCTTTTGAAGAATAATTGTGCGACAAATTTACTAACAAAACAAACAGCAAGTGACCAACAACAAAAGTGGGGAGCAAGGTGACTAATCCAATAATGTCACTTTCTCATTAAATAGCCATTGGAGCATGACAGAACTGGTACATTTGTTAGCATTAGCTAGTTGAAAAATGTATCTCACTTGACTAAATTATCTCATAAATGGCAATTAATTTTCCTCCAGTACTTTACTGAATTTGCCTCTGTTCAATTTTGAAGTAATGAAAGCGATTAGAAGGATTCCCCAACTTTACAGAAGGCTGACTACAGAAGCCACACCACTTCCGGGTCCAAATTTCGTTAGAAAAAAAATATTTGTTCTTTTTCATAGGTCTTTATAGTAGTGATTTAATCTGTCTGGTCCATCCAGGTTTAATGCTTTTTTCGTCACTGAATATGATCGGTAAAAATTAAAGATGTATCTCTGTCCACATATCATTGGTAGTATGTAAAAATAAATTAAGTACTAAAATACATATCATACTCCGATCCATGTTCATGTCTCTTCTGGCTAATTCCAATCCAAAAATTCCCCACTTTATAGTTAATTCTAGAACGAACATTATTTTTGCTTGTTTACAATAGGATTGTTAAAGATATGTATTTCCTGAGCTATTGTTTGTTTACTCGTATTTAATTGGCATTGTCGTCTTATTTCGTAGGCGTACTTCGCTGAATTTGATGCATGACTTGAAATATGTTTTTTTGTCCCGTTGATTGAGTAATTTTAAATGACCTTTGTTTTTAAGCCATGGGATTCCCTTCTTGAAACAAAATACTGAATACATTTCTTAAATCTTTTTAGCTGTAAGCGATGTAACTATCGCTTTTTCCAGAGGCAGGTAAAGCTACGATTTTACCCTTTTCATAATCAGTCACTTGTTTCCTACACGGCATCTTTGAAAGTGACTAAAAATAAGTTTTTCACAGACACAATCAACACTTTGAGTGCTCGACGTACGTATATTTATGCGAAATAGATCTTTATCAGTATGATTATTTGTCAGAATATTTTCCCCTTTCAAATATATTTCCTTCGAATTTTCCTATTTTCTGAAGAGAAAAAAACACTAAGCAATATAATTAAGTATTAAGCTTTAAAATATTCATTTTTGATTATTTTGCCTTATAACTTGAAATGATTATATATAATGAAAAATAGATAAAGGGGAAACATTCATTAGCAAAATAAGTATCAAATATGGTATTTTTTACACATACGTTACATAATCTAGTTTATGCATCAGTATATAACAAACAACACATATCAGGGACTGAACCATTTTTCCCCCCTCAAAATAAATCTTCCTAAGCCACTTTTTGATTTTTGCATTTTTATTATATTGATAATAGTATTTATTTTTAGCGTCATTTAAAGTAAAAGAAAAAAAATTCTCGTTTATTTACGAGAAGTCAAGCTAATTCATAAAGTTAATATAAGATATACCAAATTTTATATCCGATTATCTACTATAGCTAAAAGCGAAATCAGGTGAAGTGTTCATTATTTAAGTAATGTGCAGAGCAACTTGAGACAAATCCATTATAAAGCGGAAAATAGTTTCATTTCTGTCATTGCCCAAGTAATGTGCAGAGTAACTAATGTATTATAAAGCGGAAAATTGTCTCATTTTTTCATTTTCCAAGTAATGTGCAGAGCAACTAATCCATTATAAAGCGGGAAATTGTTTCATTTCCGTTATTTCCCAAGTAATGTGCAGAGCAACTAATGCATTATAAAGCGGAAAATTGCTTCATTTTCGTCGTTGCCCAAGTAATGTGCAGAAAAACTAGGCCTACCCGTTGTAGCACAGAAAACTTTCATTTCTGACATTACCGTGGAAATCTTCAGAATAACTAGGCCGATTCGTTCTAGAGCAGAAAATTGTTTTACTTTTCTCACACTTACCTAGGTAATCTGCAGAATAACAGGGCTGACCTGTTATTGTGCCACAAACTGTTTCGTTTCTCCCATTATGTAATTAATGTGGAAATAACCTAGATAATCAGCACATTACTTACTAGGTACTCTTTGAGGTGAAAATTAGATTCTTGTCCGAACAGCAAAAACGTTGTTGTGGGCTTAAATTAATACTTAGACAAACAACTTATTAATTCAAATTAAAACAAAGCTTTACTTTCATTCTAGAAAATTTATAAGTAATTTATAAGTAACCGTAATGTTATATGTTTATTTTTCGATTTCGATGGAATCTAATGGAATCAATCATTGAACAAAATAGAACTCAAATAATCAACTAAACAGATTAAAATTATAATATCAGGATTAAAAAAACTGATTAGCAAAAAACACTTTAATAAAATTATGCATATTTTTTGTATACTCTTAAGAATGATGACGCTTCGAATATCATAACAACTAATTTTTAAATTCCTACTATTAGCTCACACTCTCCCTATATATATCTTGTTCAAATTTTCAATCGTTAATGA
The DNA here is from genome assembly GCA_019974015.1 of Nephila pilipes. Classification (NCBI taxonomy): domain Eukaryota; kingdom Metazoa; phylum Arthropoda; class Arachnida; order Araneae; family Nephilidae; genus Nephila; species Nephila pilipes. The sequence continues at coordinate 193,939 of BMAW01005176.1, forward strand.
AATACTTTTTATTCATCCACTCAAGTTCAAATACATTTTTTAAACTTGCAGTGGATGACACTTGACGTTAATACAGTTTTTTCAGATATTAATTCATTAATTAAAATACAATTGGTGAAAATGCAGTTTAGCCTAACCACTTGGTGCGATTTCAAAAATTGCCAAACTTGGCGATTTTTTTGGGCTGAACGTTAAGTCCGCGAAGCGGACCAGGGTTGCCACATTTGGCAAAATACCGCCAAATAATTCCTGTCGACAAGGGTTGTTGGGCTAAACTGCATTCCAGCCATTTAATTTATCTGATGATTTAAGAAACAAGCTAATGTTTCTACTGTGTCATTTGTCTTGCAATGGCTAATTTGGTAGAATCTTCAAGACTTCGGATGAATCTCGTCGAAGATAAAAAAAAATTTATTTGATTTTCAAACAATTAATTTTAGTTTTATATGGGAGAAAAAAATTTCTCTTATATAAGATATTTAGCAGGATATAAATTTAAGAATAAATACCGTCAGTGACGAAGCATGTAGATTGCTGAAAAAAAGTTTCTTTTCCCACTTAATAATGTGATTCTGTCATATGTATATACATATTTATATCAATTGTAATAATTTAATAAAAAAAGTATCTAAAATAAAAAATTTCTTTGTTGGCCTAAGTAGGAATTGACTTAATTTCTTATATAATTGGTATTGCGAGCACACTTAATTGTTTGCCCTAAAGCGATTGGAATGTGCTAAAGTTTACATTACATAGGCGAGAAACTTATTTTACGCATGTTTCCACACGTTAACAGAACAAATTAGGTTATCTGCAGATTAATTAGGAAATATGCCTTTAACGACAATCGATTATTAATTGTAACATATTCAGTGGCTGTATAAAATGAGAAAAAAAATCTTTTTTATTTCATACCAAAAATGTGACGCAATGTCATGAATAAATCTAAAGAAAAAGCAAGAAAGAAACGATGGTTAATTCAGTAATTCTTTGGGATAATAAATAATTATTGAATAAGCCATCGCTTCTTTTATAAACACTTTCCATTAAATAACTGAGTTAAAATGCGTCTAAAGTAGTCGTATATTTAAAAGTGCAATATAAAGTCAATTAAGAAATAATTTTCCTAAAAGTAGGATCAAGTGGAGTGACAAAAACAAGCTCAATTTCGAATTTAATTCAATGTTTAAATTCCTCATATTAAAATTTAGTACGAATATTACTAATACATTAATGAAACCATCAGTAAAATAAAAATGATACGCATAAAAGTAATAAATAGTTAAAATAGTTTTCTTTAATTACTTAGAACCACTTAAAATAGTTGTTTAACTACATTATGATACATTTTTAAATAAATTTTCTGTCTAATTTATCGATTATTTCGAGCTTCGAATTCGGAAATAATATTCGTCTATTTTCACGCTTTATTTAAATGAAGAAATTACGTTCGGTATTTTGTTCTCCGTCACCTTCTCGAGGCTTCGGATCATCAATTAAATAACTCCGGATATCATTAACTGTGGAAATCAATCTCAAATGCTCTGGAGAAATAATTACTGCCAGATAGCTTCTTTATTTTTAGCTTTATCCTTTTGATTCACTCTTAATAACTTCGATATTAACATTCCTAATTACTCCTATCCATGATTTATAATGAGAAACTATTTCATCCCTCATCTTTTATTACATTCCTTCTCTCTCTCTCGCAATAAATGAATCACAAAACAGCAAACGTTTATGACACGTTAGTCTCTCTCATGGGGTGTTCGAAGAAAGACAAAACAATATTTTGGAAGGTTTATTGCTAAGACAGCTTAGAAAGACAGGCTGATCACCTTAGGGGATATGAGCCCTTGAGCACAAATGGGGGAGAGGGGAGTTCTGACGCCCCTTCCACCCTTCTTGTGTCTTGTAAGGAACATAGGAGGTTTAAATGAAATAAATTCAAGACTTGTACTTCTTAAGACATGGAACAAGCTAATGAATTCTGATTTCGAACACTGGTTAATGAATTTGCAAAGACTGTTTTTGTTCGAATTTAATTATTTATTGAGTTTCGTCTGCTTTTATTTTCTTATGGAATTGAAATCTAAAGTCTGAAATATGTTTCGTAATGCGTTTAATTTATTAACAGCGTTCGTTGTATTAATTTTGGAAGTCAGTATAAATTGTATTATTTAGTACACACTTGTCCTGACCCATAATTCCTTTCTTTTAAAGAAAGGGTAGTTAATTTGTTTTATATAGTTAAAACGACATAATTTAAATGTAAATATATTTTCAGAGCTTTTATTTTATTTCTAAGAACTATTTTTAGATAAATTACAACGTCTACTAAATGTAAATTGAATTTGGTAATAACAGTGAATGATAAAATCACTTTTACTTATAAATATATGATAGGTTCTTAAAAAATATCTAATTGTTAATGCTGCTTGAGGGAACAAAATGAAAAAAAAAATTAATGCGATAAAATGTTTCTTGAAAGCCTGTTACAATGATGTATATATATATTCCAAATTATTACTCAAATTACACCAATGGTTATTTTTTATATATCCTTCTTTAAGAACTGCTCGCTTTTTCCAATGTGCTGGGAGGTTTTATATTTTATTTTATTTACTTACATTTGTTTTTTATTCTTGTATGATAAAAAAAGACCAAATGTACGGAGCCAATTACGCACAAGTGTCTCTTCTTCATTCAATTGAAAATATTTCACCTTTCAACCCTCCTTTGAAGTGTTCCAAACAAATGATTGTCCGAAAGTGCTATGTCCGGACTATAGAGAGGAATTTCAAGTGCTGTCTGTAGAAGTTTATTTTTTTTTATTTCGTTACATTCGGAAAAATTTTGGAACGATATTCTGCTTTAAGCGTTTCCAAACATTTACAGTAGTATACTGTATTATTTCCATCAAAAATTTAATGTACACAATAGCCTGATAATCTTAAGAAACAATAGTGACATCCCCTCCAGCAAATAACCGAGTTATTGCTTAAAGTGATGCAGTTTAATCTCTTTGTGTGTTGTTTCACATTAGACCTCTTTATCTTATGGGACTAGCGACTAAATAAATGAACCTATAACGAATAAAATGATGTTAAATTACTATTTAATCTTTAAAAAACTATTGTTTGTTGCAATGGAAAAATTTAAAATAAACCGTCTGGCACTATTTAAAAAATCTCGTTTGTTTCATCCAACTAGAATGCATAATAATATAAAAATTTTAATATGAAAATAGGAATTATAAATATAAAAAATTAAGAACTGATGATTTTGTTGAATAAGTATTTACATATTTTTATTATAATTGGGCTCTACTTAGAATTAAAATCAAAAATACATACCTTTGAAATCAGCTCAAAATTTATTTTTACACATAATACATTTATTACTTTAAATTAATTAAAGCAGTTTAAATAAAGAAGATTCTGGTATTCTGAAAGAAGAAATTTACATATGCTAAATTCAAATCCTATACTAATGCAAACTTCCACTAATAGGATACAATATAAATAATAAAAAGGTTTCGAATATTTATACAATAGAACACATTTATTTTGAACAGCTTGAAAAGAAACTTGGATTAAAACTTAATGCTCCTACTATATTGAAACACAAAAAGAATAAAAAAAAAAAAAAACAATTTTGAGCTCAGCATGAGAGGCAGTAATTATCCTCCAGAATGAAAGTAAGACATTTAATTTAAAAAAAAAGTGTAATTGTTACTTTTAAGAATGCAAGCACATGTATTGATTGGAGAACAGAAAATATGCCATACAATTTGAATTCGAAGTATCTATACCGTTCCTCCATCTTATCAGGAAAGTCTGGATCAACAAAACGGACTGTTAATACTAAGAATTGTCTGTTTAAATAAGTACTTAAAGCTTTTGTTGGGATAGCGAGAGCTGTAGCAGAGATAATGACTTGAACAAGCAAAGGAAATGTGTCCTTGATACGCCATACATTTTATTTTCCGATTCAAAGTAAAAGGTCATTTGAAATGAGATTATGTGGGGCTTTCAACTGAATTGTCTTATTTGTGCGGTGGGGATGTTACTAATTAAATAGCGCCGTGTCACTCTGACATTTCGAAATGTGTTCGCGTGGCAACAAAAGTGCTTAAACATTTACTAAACTAGTTCGTGAATGGTAATGGTTAGTAAATAAGTTCATTGAGGGTAATATGGTAATTTGTTTCAGTCTCTACTTTTTTTTTTGGGAAAAAATTATAACAAATTCTTACTCATCAGAATAAAGCAGTTATTGTTTACTTGTCAATGAAATATTAATGCATTTTTAAGTAAACACGGTATTTTGAAAATAGACTGAGCATCGAAGTAATCCAATTATTTCATATCAATCGTGTGAGTTTTTAAATACATAAATAAAACTCTATATATCTGGCTACATTATTTAAATTTTCTTTAACATTGTATCAAATCATTTCCTGACCTTCAAAAACTTTAAGCTGCTTTTCTCAACTTTATAATTTGATGGCGGCCATGTGTTCAGAGGGACATAATAGCCTATGAGTAACGTTTTTTAATTAGATATTTATAAATAGGTTTTTATTCATCATAACTTAACATGTATAAAATATGCATTTAAGAAGAAAAATCCTTTTATACAATTATTTAAAATTTAACTTTTTTCAAAATATTTCAAAATCTTAAAATTCTTACTATATGGACTTTCAGAATTATATGAAAGACATAAGGATCTCAGGACTCTTAAACGAATTTTTAAATTTCTTAAATACACACACACGTATGTTAGAGCTCCATCTTTTCTGAACATTTTGTTGCTAAAAGTTTAACGATTCTACCAAAACATCCAGAGTTACAAAAAAAAAACTTAAATTTTAATTTTTTGTTGTTGTTATTCTTCAATTTTAACTTCGTTTTCTTAAAAAAAAATAGCTTGCACACAAGATTTCTTGAAATGTATTAATTATATTAGTGTGAGACTTCATACCAATGTTCAAAAACGCAATTCTTTATGAATTTTACATCAATTTTTAGACAAATTATCAACAGAAAAAGTTTATTAAAATTTTAATCAAACATTTTCTGAAAATTTCAAAATTTTCTAAACAATTGTATTAAAAATATTTTCTTTAATTTTTTTAAACAAAATATGAATAATTTTAAAACACGTGTTTCTACTAAATAACCTTACCTTTGTAAATGTTGATCAAAGTTGTACTCCAGAATCATGCGCTTACTAAAATATTGAAGAAACGCCCCAATTTACATTTTTTATAACATCTTACGATTTCTTTAAAATTACAGAAAATTAGGAGAATGGTTGAAAATATATATGAATATTAAACTGTAATAGTTCCAGTTTCTGCTTGGTTTCATTGGTAAGTTATGTCATTTAAAAACAAATGATGTTTATTTGCATACAACGAATGCAAGAGACTTGAGACCCTTTAAAATTTAGTAATTATCTTTAAAATAACTAGCTTTTTTTAAATTTTTAATGCACAAATCAAGCGAGAGCATTGAATATCCGATAATTGGGAGACATACGATATCGTGTAAATATATTTTAAAAGACAGAAATGAAAACTGCAGGATAAAATAAAGGAAAATATCTTCTCTTAGCTCCAATTTAAATCCATTGAAAATCTGAATTATTATAAAACTACACACAACCTGTTGTTATTGACCCAAAACCGTAGAATAACTTAAAAAGCGTTTATTCAATGCAATAATAAAACATAATGAACAGCTTGTGCGCTTGCAATTGAAATAAAGATTACACAAAGCTCTTGGAGATCTACTCTTGTACGGGAGTTAGGATCCCTCTCTCTTAATGAAGCGGGTATTTCTCGCTACATTTAATCCATTTCGTAGCTATTCTAAGCAATTTAGATGTTAAACTCATCTGTGTGAGAGAGGTTAACAGTTATAGTTCTCGCCATTTGCATTAAAACGCGATGCGTAAAAGTTTATGTAGTTTGTATTTGCATATTGTTTAAATGAAGAATAAAACGCTGAAACATTTCAAAACAAAGGAGAAGTGTTTGGAGATATTATCAAGAGTATGGTAGATGAATAAACTGTGTTGTATATTTTCAAATTTAAAAACATAGATGTTCTTAAGTTTATAGGTTTACAGATTTGAAGATTGAAATATAATGAAAATTAATATGCACTTTATTACTTTATTTGCATTAAGTATGATTAAATATTTCGGAAAGTTTAAATATGCAGCAAAAGACGCATTTGATAAGATAAACATTTAAAAATGGTTGTTTCTATATGTATTATGGGATCACGATTAGTATAATAATATACAGAATTTTTATAAAACGAAATATTTGTATTAAAGAGAATAATAAAAATTTATTTGGTTGTATAGTAACTTAAATATTAATTGTAAATTATAGGAATATCTCTAAAATTTTAGATTTAAGTTTGTTTTATCTACATTTTGTTTTGCATTAAAAATATTTTTTTAAAATATGTATCTGTTAATAATATGCTTATATTGTAAATTTTAAAATTATACATATATTTCTGATGTTGGGTGATTCAAAGGTTTTTTTTTTAATTAATTGGTAGTTTATTAATATCCCACTTTGAAGTAACAAGAGTACTATTGGAGGAGAATCTTGTGAATTGCTGAGGATAACACCTAAGGTGCAACCTTCCTCTCCAATCATTCAAACCAAGCAACGGGAGAACTTAGGATCTAGAAGAATTTAATGCGCATCAGATCTGCTACACTGCGGGGCTTTAGCAATATCAGGCTTCGAACAAACGCCGTTACGAAAGCGATGTCGACCACGAGTTCGCGACTATTGTGACTCTACACTTCTACCCGATTCTTGGGCCATAACTCAATTAAATATAACTAACACTAAAAGTCAATAAGCTACAAAAAGAGACACTAGACAAATCTCACACAATTAGTTATTCGATAGCCTTGCAGTATAATGTCTGAGGGATATATAACATACTCTCCTGGATACTAGATAAATTCCCCCATTCAACTAATACCGAATTAAGAATGTCTTACTAAAATCTCTCCAGTTGAGGCTCACTTGGTTTCTCAAACCCTTCGTGGCTGATATCACTTGTAGCAATTCTTATTATAGTTTACGCGTGTAAAGCATATACTGAGCGCTAGTGCCACACGACCTCTATCCTCAAAATTTCCCTTTGCTTATATACACTCCTATCTAGCTCACTTCACTTTATTTCTACCTACCTCTAATTAGAACAATCACGTTTCATTTTGGTTGGGAAGAAATTGCTTGTTTCGTGCAATCAATCTCAATTAAAATCCCCAAGGTTAGTGAAGAGAAAATTGCGACTAGCCCAACGTCAGACTATGACCACTAGGCTACCACGACCATGATTAAAATGGTATTTAAAAAAGACTATAAGATTATTTCAGGGAATTATACCTTACAAAAATACATATTTGCTTTAAAACACTATGGAATTTCCATTGTACAATTTTTACTTCAACTATCTTAACCTTTCATCAAATTTTCGATTTAAATTGTTTTCTAATAGAAAATTACACTCATACATCTTTCTCTTGAGTTTATAAGTTTTATATACTTATATTCAGCTAGAGAAATAGAGAAATGGAAAAAAAAAAAAAAACTTTTTTTCGTTTTATACATTGCATTATCTAACACAAAAATAAATAATTGATTGAATAAATGCGGTAGTTCTATATAGGACATTAATAATATACTTTTAAAAATAAAATATCTAGTTTTGATGAAAAGAACATGTTTCCTGTATCGAACTTTTCGATGTAATAAATAACTTATGAAGTATATTAAATTTTTAAGAGTGTAGATTTACTATAAAAGTATAAATTACCAAAAGAAATTTTTGTTTATACAACGTTTTTCTGAATTTCACTTGGTGTATGTGTGTGTCATCAAATTTTCGATCGTTAATTTAACCAATTCCCATCAAGCTAGAGCTTTGAAACTTTGGGAATCGTTCGTACTCGCCTAACAATGCGATATTTAGACGTTTGCGACAAGTTTTAACTCATAATTTTTTTTAATAATACAGTTTAGCCCAATCACTTGGCGCAATTTGAATAATTGCCAAACTTGGCGAATTTTTTTTGGCTGCATATTAAGTCCGCTTCGCGGACCAATTTAGCAACATTTGGTAAAATACCGCCAAATAATTCCTGTTTCCAAGAGTGGTTTGACTAAACTGTATTCCAACCATTTAATTTACCGTATTAATTAATTTTAGTTAGTTTTAACGTTGTTATGTATTTCACTTGGTGTGTGTCTGTATGTATGTGTATCGGTGTGTCATCAAATTGTCTATTGTTAATTTAACCAACTTCCCATCAAGCTAGAGCTCTGAAATTTTGGGAACCGTTCTTATTTGCCTAACAATGCAATATTTAGATATTTGCGACCAGTTTTAACTAATATTTTAATAATTTTTTTGATAAACTTTGCTCCCATATAAAAACGTTGGTTTTTATTTCGAATTATTTTCTAATAGAAACAATACCAACAATAAGGAATCTTTTTGATGCTTTAACATGGCGTTAAAGTACGTTAAATGTTTAAATGCTTAAATTTACCCGCTCTTATAAAACAATAGTATAAATTAACAACAAAAAAGGATTTTTCATCCTTAAAAATTCTATATTTTCACTTCTTTTAAATCGAAACAAGACCTACACCATGGAGTCTCTTTGATACTTTAACAAGGCGTTTAACAGCACATTTAAAAATACTTTTTTCTCTGTAACAATGTTCATTTATATCCATTGCAATTTCTTCCCTTACAAATTGAAAGCAAAACTTAGGCTTCAATTTTACTTATATATTTTGATGTCCGTATAATACCTCGGCATTTTGAAAACTTATTTTTTCTCTGAAATTACTTGTTTGTTAATAAATGCAAATGATTTTTACTAACCATCAGTGATTTATATGGGATAACAAATGTATATGATTTAAATTATTGCAAAAATTTTGTCTCCCCTTGTGTTAAATAAAATTTATTCTGAAGAGTTTGCATAAGCACTTGCAGTGTATCTCGTGCCAGGTAAACGTTTTTGGACGAGTGGCACATAAGTTAAAATAGGAAGAATGCCCAATTAGAAAAATGAAGGAACTAAATTAAAAATGTACTCAAAACGTCAAGTTTTACACGCAACGATAGAAAAGTTGTGAAATAAAAATGACGTGTATTGTCGTTAATGACGCTTACTCCAAAAGCTATGGAAAGTAGAATAACATGACGGCTTAGTTTTATTAGTAGAGCATGGAATTTTATTATTTTCGAGTTCTTTTGTGTTTCATTTAAATATTTAGAACATTCATGTTCATAATGTTTTCTCTGACCCTACAGCGTTTTTTTTATATTAATTATATCTCATTTTCTCTATGGAGGATTGTCATTTTTAAATGAAAAATATTAGTTTGTGCTTTTTAGGAAACTCCTTGTCTACCGTTTATTACTTAGAATTTACTGAAGAATGGATATTTTTAACACTTTGAGCAGCATAAATTTGAATAAGAAATGAGTAACATTTTTAGGCTTTATGTGCGTGTGTACTCACAGTCCAAATAAAAAAAGCAGGAATTTTATAGAATTTAGTTGAATTTTAACATTTTACAGTCACTCTATGCTAATGTGTTAAGAGGAAACTAGCCTTTAGGAAAGGGTCTCCTGAATTTTTTCGGTCTTCAGATTTGGAAAAAGGATTTCAAAGAATATATATATATATATATATATATATTAAAATTTTAAATTATAAGAAACTTTTTTATTCATCAGAGAAATCCTTAATTCCTCCTCATTCTTATTTAATACATGCCCTTATGGTTACAGCTTGGGTGCATCAGTCTTAAATAGATATGAAAGTTAGGGCTTAAAAAATTGAGTAATTAATTAGTTGCTATAATTATTTACATGTATTTAGGAAAACACCTATTTTTGGAACCAAATTCTTGAAAAAGAGAGTTCCTTAAGCACTTTAAAATACAGAATATTAAATATTGATTGGTTGTTTATCAAAATCGGACTTCGAATCAACATGAGGGCTATTGGTAACGGACCTCGTAATCTTGAACCTCGGTCAAGTGACAAGCACGATACCTGAGTTGGCACCTCCCTTTCAAAACCTTCCCCAATACAGCTATGGGAGACTTCAACAAGATTTAAAATATTCGCTACACAGCGGATATTTTGTGGCATCAGACTTGAACCCAGAACTCGATGAATATAACGCGACCATTTCAGCAAGACATCCAATGCCATATCATGAGATCGAGGCTATGTCCACTTACATAACTACCTCTGCCACCATTAAATATAAGTTCACAATATTTACAATTTTGAAGGCACTTAACTAACACAATCATTACTCGTAAAATACGAAAATTAAATAGCATTTTGTATCCGTTGATATGTAAACCTTCCAAAACTTATATGTTAAAGCTAAACGAACAGTATTGTATTCGAAACCACGAATCCCAAACAAACAGATTTTCATTTTCTAAGTAATAAAAGAAACATACACATTTAGCTTTTTCGCGAAAGTTAAAATAAAAATCCCATTCCTAAAGCCATGTGGCATGCCTCATGGCTTCTTGAATGATGAATTGATTTTCAAAGGCAAACAAGATATTTACATGTGCGCCGTTGATTTTATTCATGTATTTTCGGAGAAGATAAGAGAAAGAATTTTCTATTTTTCGTTCTGAAGTAATCCACGAAAATATTCCGGAACGATTCACTCGCAGCTTACCCTTAATCCCAGTTCCTTCAAGAGGAGGAGGTTAGGATATCTCTGTTCTCTTCAAAAAGATATTCAGCATTCGGTTTTCTCTCGGTATAAAATTCTCACACACGCGTAATGGATATTTCGAGTTTATTTTCTTGCGAACCATAGTTTTAAATATTCAAGAAAGATTTCTTGGACATTTATTTTATGTAATGGCTCTCTATTTAAATATGTATTTAATTTATGAATATAAGTGGTCCTTCTTAATGGATGTAAGGCTTGGAAACTTACTAAATTACAAGAATAGAAATTAAACTCCCTTCAAACTACTTGCCTCAGAAAGATTCTTAAAATACAAGATTGACGCAGTATCACATTATATTTTGATGTCATAAATATTTACTTATTGTCAACTTGTGACATTAGGCTATTCGCGGTTTCTCTTCATTAACCTTGGGGACTTTTTATTAAGATTGATTGCTTTTGCTAAACAACCTTTGCCCAACCAAAAATTGAACATGAATATACAGATAGGAAGCATGTAGAAATAAAGTGAAGCGGGAGAGTTAGGAAATATATAAACTCCGACTGAAAGTCGCGATAGAGAAGCTGAGGGAGAAGATATAGAGAGGCTGAAGGAGAAGTGGAAAGAATTTGAAGGAGGAGTTGGAAAGAGAGGTTGAAATAGGTAATTAGATTAAAGATTGATGCAAGAGGTTTAGTTATTACTGTTTTCAACAAGTGATCCAGAGTCTGAGTTTCAGTCGAGAAAGGATTAGTGGTAAGAGTCTGTTAGATTACTTTTGGTAGGTTGAAATTGATTAATAGAAATCTTCCCCAGGCGAGCATATATAGTTGTTGTTATAGTAAATAGAAGTTAATAAATTCCGTAAATATAGTTCTAGTGTCTCTTTGATTGTTTATTGTGTCTTCGTGTTTAATAATTGAATCTAGTAATGGCACAAGAGGCAGCCCGGGTCGGGCAGGCGTCACACACTTCAATATATACCCCTCCTATTTCCCAACAACGATCCATGCGAATCTTCCATTGTTCGGAACAGAGTTGGAAATCTTCGGTCAGGATGTACGCCTCTTTCTTTTTCTTTGATTCTACAAACTCAAATCTTATTCCTTTTAATGCAGATTTCACATTAAGAACAGACAGAAGTCGCTTGGCTCAAGATTTTGAGAATTAAGTTAATTCTCTAAGACTGGGATGTACTTGGCTGGAAACCTCTTGACAGACAATGTAGAATACGCCGTCGCACTGTCTTGGTGGGAAAATTTGTCGTAGAGGTTCTTTGTCAATTCCTTCAGTCTCAGCAATCACAAATACTTAACCGACGGTCAGATCGAACCAGATAACCGATGTATTTCGTTATTGCCATCCGTTTTTGAAGTGAAAGAATGCCCCAAGCGTGAATAAATCTTCTAGGCCATCTTATAAACACTTAAACCACTCAAACAACCTATTCATGCGATAAAAATTCATTATCATACACTTCATTCAATAAATTATAAGTTTCATTAGCGTTTTTTTTTCAAGTTTCGTGAAAAATTTCACTACAATTCATTGCTCTATTGTTAAATGTATTATTTTTCCAGCAAAGCAATAAATAAATAAATAAATAAATAAAAAACCTCTAATGCTATCGAAGGCTACGGGTATACAGATTAAAATGTCCCGATATCAGTCAAGAGCAAACCTCGAATAGTACAAAGTTTCACATTGAGTCCATGTTCATTTCCGAAATGTAATTCATACAAATAGTTAAAAACTGAAGTGAACTTCAATTAAATGTAATGCTATACATTGAATTTATCAAAATAGACGCAGAGATTATAGTTAAACTTGTACATCATTCTTTTCATTCAAACAGAACAGGAAAATTTAATTTTAAAGTTTTAATAACTTTCAATGATTTTTTTAAAATTATTAAACATTTGATTATGTTAGATTTGCTACATTGGCAACTTCAACAATAAATAACAATTTTTGTGCTCTAACAAAATGCTCTAACTTCAATCAGAACTTATGATAAATTGTTTAAAATCTTATACTTCTATGCAATTACAATGGAATTTATATTTTATTTCCTTAATTTATTGATGCTTGTAAAATAAACTTACCAAAATTAGTCTTACTTTCTAAAGCAATTGAAATTATTTAGGAGGGAAAAGAATGCTTATTGAGAAATAATGAATTCGACTTTTATTTTTAAATTATTCAAAAATATCAATTAAATCTAGTAATAATCTAATAATCTATTCCTTTCTGAAAAGGACTTAATTAGTAAGTATTTTCAACTCTTAAATCGATATATGTTTAAATGTTTCAAACTGAATAATGTATTTCTGAGTCCCACGAAAAAAAAGTTCTATTTTGGAAATATTTGAATAATTATTAAATTAAGAATTAAAAAGTAATTCAATATTTATAGCTATACAGCGTATTAATGATTTGTGTAAATAAATGAATTAACGAAGTAAAAATGATAACAAAGTTACAGTTTTTAAGCATAAAACTATACATTAATTTCTGAATTTCCATTTCATCTGCATGCTTGTAATGAATAATTTATTACAGAACAAATTTTTGAGTTTTCTTACACTTTTAAAGTGAAACAACTTTGAAATAAAAATAAGTCCTTCGTTATTCCGATTAATTAGAGTCGTTTCATTTTTCAAATGAATCTAAAAGGTTTCCTGTTCTCAAAATGTAATTTAATTTATTTCACATCATGCTTCTCACAATATTAATTTTTATAAGATGTTATAAATTTAAAATTCCATTTGCGTCGACTTTACTTAAGCCAATTTACAAGTTTACAATTTTTGAGATATGGCTAAAGTGTCGTTTCAAAAACACTTTCGTGAAAGATGTTAATTCATAATTAAGTACTTTTCTTTAAAAATATTTCAATCTTTAGAAATACTTTTAACTGTAAAATATTGATTGTTCTGAAAGTATATAATAAATAAATAAATATAGTTAAAAAATGAAATTGGCTTTGCTAATTTCATTTTAACGTGAGCTAGCATGTTTTTTTTTTCTTTTAAGCTCTCAAAAAGCTATAATTATTATAAATGAAAAATAATTCAAGAAAAGTAAGCGTAAATCTGAGTCCCCGGCTCTATAATACATTGACTATCAAGGAAATAAAACACCTTCTTCCAATTCCTAATGCCTTTTTATTTTCACGAGCCAATCATCCTGAAGTGCAAAAACATTGCCAATGATGAAGACAAAATGATTATGAACAAATGAAATTGCCGTACAAATCAATTTTTAAAATAAGAGAAATGATAAAGTATTAAAACAGACAGCAATTTTTTGTTCGGATTCTAAAATAAAAGCAGACGACAAAATACTAAGTTAAACATACTACCTTAGCAGCGTAAATATACCTTAAGTAAACTAAACGTAATTATCACAATGAATGCTTATTATATTATCAATCTTTTGAAACTTATACAATGTACCCTTTATTTATCTTTATTTACGAAAACGCATTGTTGTTTACGCCATTTTCTCAAAACAACATTTTAGCACATGTTAAAATGACACACAGAAAATATTGCACCAAGTAGCATAACGCTATGTTGAGTTCTACAGAATAAGCATACAATATTTGGAGCTGTGGTTGATTGATAGATTGCTCATCAACTTAACACTTGGAAGTAACACGAGGGCTAATGGTAAAAGACCTCGGAATTTGGAACGTCAGTCAAGTGACGAGGATGACATCTGAACTGGCACATTCTTCTTCAAATTTACACACTGTGCCATTAAGAGGAATATGGATTTGCTAACTTTTTGATCTTGAAGAATAAGAAATACTTAAATGGACGAATTTAAACTATTGACCCACGTGGTAAAAAATTCCAAGTGCAAAATATGTATTGATTGAAAAGAAGTTTATTAACTGTAACCTATGTATAGAAGTATATGAAAGAGAGCATTCACTTATTTTTAACTAATTTACATCAAACAGTAACAGAATGGATCAGTGGTAATGTTTAAGCCAAAAGTCGTTGGGTGAAATTGTTCAAACTCTTTCAAGGCATTAATTTTAATTATAGGGACTTTCGTATAATCGTTGAATATATTTTATATTTTTATGGTATTAATGGACCCGTAGAAAAAGGATATTTCTCCTATGAAAATAAACTGTGGTTGAGGTAAAATCACTGTTACAAGTCACAGTTTTTAAAGCAATAGTAAAGTTTACGAAATTCTGCCAAAAAGGTCATTCTTATTTAAAATCAGCGCCAAACATACTTAACAAAATGTCTTCAGGTATGCATGATTGTTTTTTTTCTTGCGTATATATCCTCGTTCTTTTCCTTAATAAAGGAAATAATTGAAAAAAAAATTATACGTTTTTTAATACCAGTACAATTTCCTAGAAATAAATATATATACCCACATGACCCTTTTCCTAAATAAATAAACAGTGAATGATCACATTAGTGTTGTTGCTGGTAACGATTGAAAAAAAACACATTTGGGAATTCAAAAAAGATTCTTGAAGAATTATATGTTTAGTTAAATTTTCAGACAGGTAAAATAACAGTAAATGCCCTAAGACTTATAATAAATGTAATTAAGAATTAACAATAAATTATACTGAACATAAATTCCCTTATGTTGATAGCAATAATCAGGATATACATAAGCGAATCCACGTGGTATCAGTTAAATTATATCATGCTATTAAAATACTTAAACTGAACAAAATTAATTGCTCCATGTGGCTTAACCTAACAAATACATCAAATAATTTTGTTTCATCTAATGTTTTTTATCGTTCTCAGAATATGTTCTTGGAGTCCATTGACCTACATAATAATAGTCCCTCTCTAACCTTAATTTTCGTTCTTTCTTTGTGGTTTTTCTTTTGTTGTTTAGTGGATTTTTCTCTTTTGGTATCCATGTTCTCATTCTTTTCTCTGTTAAGCGTATTCTTTCTTTCCGTTCTCAATGAAGTCCAAAGACAACAACAACAATAAAAAAACAGGATGGTTTTAAAAAGAACGATTCGATTTAAACAGCGGAAATCGAAAACAAATTGAATGAAAAAGAAACTCAAGAACTTTAACGGTTTCTTTTTTTTTTATGTATATAATCACGTGAGCAGCTCGAAATCAATCGTCTTATTTTATGATTATTGATTCTTCTTATTTGAACGTTAAACTCAGTAAAATTAATCAAAAACAAGCCCACTCCGAGATATTTAAAGAGATATCGTTTTGATTTAAGGGTTAATTTCTATTTAAACTTTTCGAATAGTTTTATCATTTCTCTCTTGGAATTCGAATTGTTCGGAATGTATGTTGATCGATCTTTTGATGAAGACTTACTCTAAGCGAATGGGAGAGAATTTAAATGGTAACTAGCGGAATCGTTTTTCTCTTTGTTGATAAAGGATGTAGTTCTGCTTTTCTTAAAGTTTTTTGAAAGACATAAAGTTTAAGACATCTGAGATATTGAAGTGTTTCAAATTTTACAAATGTTTATTTACCTGTTAAAAAATAGAGGGGTCTTCACTGATTACGTACTCGTATTTTTTACGAGAATTTGATTAATCGGAAGCTAGGAAATTGAATTTTAAAATTTTAAGCAAGCATTCCGTGCCAAAGAGAAAAAATACCTACATTTACATTTTTCTCAAAATGTACCTTTTAGGATTCTGGTACTATTTTCTCAAAATTTGCTTTATCCACTTTGAAGATATATTCCAGAACATAAAATGAAGTTTTTCCTTATGAAATAAATTTAATAATGATTCCCAATAAATGATCAAAAACTTTGTATATTGGACAACACACATATGACAATTAAAATATATTTGAATCATAAAACTTTCAATTTTATAAAACTCAAATTTAAAACTGTAATAGCGCTTAGTATTTCTGTAGAATGTTTTGATTACAAGAACACTAACATTTAAAGTTACGAATTGAATACATTTTATGGAAACGTTCGATTTATTTAAATATACAGCTACTGATTAATAATTACTTCATTCATAATTATTTATATATACTAATTGGATTTACTTTTCATATAAACAGATATAGAAATATTCAGATATCTAAATATTAATGTATAATTTCCAGTGAAATTTAATTTCAAAATGGGAACTTGGCATAAGTTAAGTTAACTTTTCATTAGCGAAAAAGTCTTAACTACTTTAATTATTAAAAATTTAGGGTCCTTTATCAATACTTCTAGTAGGATAGGTTATATTGAAGACGTATATTTTGTTGATGTTCTTAAGAGAAATTAACAATTTAAATAAAAATACGTAACGAAAACGTAATTGCCATAATTATATGAAAATAATTCAAGTGAGCTTTTAAGCTTCTGCTGTCAATTGACAAATTTATATACCAATAAAATGTTTTGACTTCTTAACTCCGTTTTATTTACTTCGATTTTCGCCACAAGCTAACACACCTATATTTTACTGAAAGGATTAAATGTTTGTTTTGAGATAATACTAAAAATTTATTTTTGAAAAAGAATGTTCGATTTATGCACCAAAAAGATTTTTAATTAGTCATATTATTTTTCCTTTTATTCCTATATAACATAATAACATGCCAATAATATAGTATGTGCTTTTTCTGTTAGTTTAAGCAGATTCCATATGATTAAGTTATTAATAATATTATCATAAATTTTAAAAAATTATCCAACATTAACACTTAGACTTCTAATTTAATTCTGTGCATTTTAGAAATTTTGAAGTTCCTTTTTAAGGAAATTAAATTTTATTTGATAAATTTAGCTTCTTTACTGACAAGTAAAATATATATGTGTGTACCTCTTTTTTTAAATATTTTCTGTAAAATGACGTATTTAATTTAAATCAAACTACAAAGTCTCTTCAACAAAGTTCTTTTCTGCAATTTTCTTGTGAAAATATCTCAATAATATTTCGAACAAAACCGAAAAGGGCAATAATTTCTTGTTTCCCCCCAAAAGGGCGAAAGAAAACAGTGCTTTTAAACAAAAGGAATTGTTTCTAGTCCTCAGTTATTTCTGTTTATCGAAGAAATTCCGAAGAAAGATGGCGTCTTTGCAACATTCATGAGCTCAATAGCAGTTGGAATGAAGAAGTTTCGAGAAAGAAACTTTATGTGCGGTGACTCTCTCAGTCAAACATAAATCTCTTAAATATTTCATTCCATCGAGAATTTCTTAGAAACTGTTATTTGGAAGAATTTTTTTGGCCACCTTAAACATGCTGAATGAAAGAAATGACAAAAATTCAGTTCTTAAAGTCTTAAGGGATTTGGACATTTTTATTTGTGGGGGGGAACAAAAAACTTTCGATAGTAATTATCTGTTAAAGGACGATTTTTTTTCAATCACGCGATATATTCTTGTTTGTCTTAAATTATTGTATTGTAATATTTATAAAATTACCTAAGAAAAGGATTGTTAAGTTTTAGAAAGAATAAATTTCTCAGATTATAAGTAATCACTTTTAATTTATTTTGTGCTGCAAAAGAGTTTAAAAATAACTTATATGGAATTAGAATATTTATAAAATAAGTAAATTCTTCTTTCTTTTTATTTTGTCTGAAAATTTCATTCTAACAATGTAACAAATTCAATTCGGGACATACTTTCAGATAGACAAACATTCGGATACTGATTTCATGTAGTGCCTTTACTACGGTATTTAAATAAAAAGGTTTTAAGATAATTCGCATAACTATTTTTTTCCTGAAAATTTCGAAATAAAAGCTGATCCAAGCAAAGTAGCGAATGCATTCCACCCTCCCTCAGAAATATATCCAAAATTCAAATTCCGTATATAAGCCGAAATTAAAACAATTATCCTGCAACGTCTGAACATGTCGCCAAAAAGGCGAAAGTGTTGCCAAACTGGTACAACACGTGGAATGTTTTCAATCAAATTACTGAACGATAAAAATCCTTACGCCAACAAAGAGACAGATAAATATAACTCTGCTAATCCTATTTGAAACTATCACATTATTACCATTCAGTTGTAGTCTTCTAATCTCATTCATTGTTATCCTGCTAGTGTTTTTTTTTTTCTGTTACATAAAAAAATTGACTAAAATATGAGATGCACGAAATTCCTAATGGTACTTATCCTCTAACCGAATGCAAATTTTGCAAACATTAGATTTTTCGTTTTGGTGATAATCCTACAAACCAATAAAACAAGTGTATCCTAAAACAAAATAACTTATTTTCATAAAAGGGATTATTATTTTATTTGAAATTATTGTCTTTGTTAACTCAAAATATATAAAGAAAATAGGTAAAAACGTGTTATATTTGGCGATTTGTCGTTTGTGTGAGAGTAGCAGGTAAGAACCGACTTGTGTTACGAATTAGCTGATACATATATAAGTAGACCCCGTAAATTAACTTAGATAAAGCTTCAAACATTTTTGGTTCATATATGGAAATATCGGTAGGAATTTTTTCGTACAGAAACTATATTCTATATTTTGTTTCCCATATAATTTTGAACAGGAAATTAGAATTCGATTAAATTAAAATGAAAAATTTCACGCTTTGGTTGAATTACTAATACACAGTGTCTCAAATAAATATTATGCGATATATAACACAACGAAATTATAATAATAGCTTTCGTAGTATTTATCTATTTGAAACAAGTTATTATATTTTATAACAATTTACGAATTCCTTATGCCCGAAATATACGATTGCTGGGGTTCTGTACAGAAATATAGATTTTATATTTAATTTATCATTTATTTTAAACAGAAAATTAAAATAAATTAAATTTAAATCTAAAATTGTGCTTTGGTTGAATTCTTAATACAATATGTTAAACAATTATTATACGAGAGATAATACACAGTGAACTTATATTAATATATTTCGGTATATTTAACTGTTTCAAAATTATTATTAGCTTCTATAATTATTCTTACATTAGACATTAAGACGGTTGTATAACAATCATCCATGCTGTATTACTATTCTATGAATTAAATGCCCTGTATTGATAACCAGAATAAAATTATTAAGATATTTATTGATAAAATTTTGAATATTACTTTAATGTTATATTTTTGAAGTACTGATTCATAACCAATAATATTTACGTGTAATATGTATATAAATATTTTTAAGACTATTATTGTAATCCTCATTTAGATTTTTAAAAAAACGACTTTCTTCGCTTGTCCAAATTTTTAAATATTATAATAAATTCATTTTTAGGTTTAAAATTATTTTTTTTGTATTTATTATTCAATAATAATCTTCGAGTAGATATAGATAATTGCAATAAGATACCAACTCTAAAATTTTAGTATGCTGCAACAAAATAATCGCAAATTTTCATATTCTTTGAACTTCAAAGGCTGCATTTTCTATCGAATGTTATTTATTTTTATTATTATTCGATAAAAAAAAATTACACGAACAGAGTAATAGATGACTGGCTATTAAAACTACTATCCGAAATCTATATTTCAAACGAGTTGTTTTTTGCTTTTCTTTCCACTAACATTTTGTTTTTGAATGTTCTGAAAATCCTTATGTGTCTATTTTAATGGTAAATGTTGCATTCATAAACGAATAAGGAACACTTTGATCAATACAATCATTCAACCTCTCCCCTTTTTTAGAAAATGATTTATATATTTTTCACATAAAATACCAAAAATTAGTTTATTTCTTTCTAAAAATTAGTTTATTAAACTAATAAAATTAATTTATTAATGTTAGTTTATTATAAATATTAATTTATGATGATTTGCTTATTAGTTTTTTTCAAAATTATGTTTTTCCATTAATATTTATTTCACCTCTCTTCAATTTCGTTCCAAATATGTTTCTCATTTTAATAAAGGAAGATCTAAGCTGCGCACTCATATTGCAGATTTAGTCCTCCTTATACGAATCTATTGAGAAGAATTTTTTGTTCTATTTTAAGACCGATTAAAATAATTAGAAGCATTTTTCGCATGAAAAATTTTATTTTGATATTTCAGAAATTCGAGCTTCACGCATGTTTTAATTGATACAACAATTAAGAAAAATAACATTTTATAATTTAATTTTTAGCAAGATATTATTGAAAACAAAATAATAATGAGTTAGGTGTTCGTGTAATACGTCAATATTCTTACGAACATTCAAATAAAAACTTCTTAATAAATTAGTTAATATTTTTCCCTCCTTCCACAACGTAATTTTTTTTTTTAGTTTTGTGTTTCCAAAAATAACCCAGAAGTTTAATGCATTAAATTAGATTTCGAAGAACAATCATACTTTCAAAATTTAATTCATCGTTAATTTTTATAATTACTTCGTTTTCATGAGATTAAATATGATAATCCTATTTGAAGAAAACCGATAACATTTATCTCATTTAAAAGCAAAATAATCTTACATTTATAAGTTTTTTTTTCCAATTAATTTATTTTTCTCTCTTTGAAAAAGAATCACGAAATCAAATCACGGAAGCAAATCATTATTCTCAACCATTTCCTATCTACGTTTTTCATAATCATCCAACAATCAATTTTTAGCCGAAAACGTTCTGAAAAAGCAATTAAAAAGATTCCGGAAAAGCTATCCAATTTGCATCCCGAATCTACATAATAAATTTTATCTTCTTGATTTATGTATCTCCAGTAACAAATTATTTGTCTAAGAGACGAAACAAAATTTATTAACACGGATCACTAATTATGAGAAATTATTGAATGAATTATCTTAAGCAGTAAGATTTAGCTGTCAGTAACCATAAGCCATTAAGATCATTATGTGCGAACATTAAATTTCGTAAAATATTTGTTTATTTTGGGCTTTCGTTACAAGAAAAATCGGGGTCAAGTCATCTTCTTGCTCAAAAGCTTCGATAATTGGTGCGAAATGCAGATAAGGCACTGGATTTATTTTTGACTTCATGGAAGCTATTTGTTTGCTTAAATGCTTTGTGCTTCAAATGGATAGGCGTCAATAAACAGTTTTATGTTCACTTTATGTTCAGAATTATGTTTTATGCTCGAGGAAATGGAAATATTGAAATATTTTTGAAGAATTTCAAGTGTCTGTTTCAATATTGCTCTTAAATCACGTTAGCAGTAAGAGAATGTTTATTCGAAACAATACGAGTTATATATTTTTTTAGGTAGTTTTCTTTTTTACACTTTTTTTTTTAAAAAAATTTATTTTTCACGTCGAATATTTATTATACTTTTGATTTACTTTTCAGAAAATATGAAAGGAAAAAAAAATGTAGTTCAAATATAACTGAATATTTACTCTTATATTTTGAAAAGGAAGTAACTTTTTTATTGTTTTCAAAATTCTTCCCAGTTGCTAAGATAACATTCTCGGTTTTTTAATTCTGAGAAACGACGAAAAAGTTATTATTTTAATAAGAATTTTGTTTTAGATTTATATGTTATATAAGCATTAATGTTTTTAAACAACTTTCAAATTTGTATGTTTCATAATTTTTTAATCTAAATTAGTATGTTTCGCTAATATATACTTCATTCTTTATTTTTGAAGAGTTTCCTGTAAAATCATAACTAATTCTTTAAATACTACATAAAAATTCAAATTCAGTACTATCGTTTTTAACTACTGTTTTTTTTTTTAAAGTTTCTTTTTAAAAAGGTATTCATTCTAAAATGTAAATATGTTGATAAGTGAGTAATAAAAGAAGATAATTTCTGTCTTAGCAATTTCTTGGTTTTTTTTTTTTTTTTTTTTGTCTCTTAAACGCGAAAAAATGATTCTTAAAAGCTTACTAATTATTACAGCTATTATTCATAAGATTAATTCAAACTTCTTAGAAAAGCATTTGAAAGAAAATGACAATTTCTAGCTGAAAGTTTAATTTGTCTTTATATATTTGTGTGAAACGGAAGTACGATACATTTAAAATTCTATGAATTTCTTAGAATTATATTTTAATATAAAAATTTGTTATTTACAGTGCTTTGCATTTCAAAAGAACGACATTAAGTAAAATTGCTTTACTTTACTCTCATTTAATAAAATTAGATTTAAAAAATCTTTCGAAATGAACAGATTTTGATTTGAATTCCTTTGAATTGAATTTTTCATGAATATATTAGTTTTCTAGAAATATTCCAAATGCTAAGGAAAAATCTTATTAAATTAAATGAAATTTAAATTGATTTTTCTAAACATGAAAGCGGTTTCTCGACGTATATTGAAAAAAAAAACTAAATAATTTTATATTGGTACTAAACGCATTGTAGTTTAAATAATTTTTTAAAATCATTCTTATTTTCAAAATAATTAAACAAATAATAATGGTGAACAAAGTACTATAGAAATAACTTCTCATAAAAGGATTTGTTGATTCCGAATTTTCGATATTACCATTATAGATTTATTATTCATCAATTAATATCTATTTTACGATGAGTAAATTATTAATCATTTTTTAAATTACAAGAAAAAAATTAACGCTTGATTTTTAATTTATGGCGTGATAATAAGATCAATAAATTCTGAATAAATAATAATAGAAACATGAAAATTTACTTGAACTTCATACGAAACTTCTTTTTCCGGGTCATACATTTACTGCTATATTTATGCATTTTAATTTGAGATGTATAAAGACGTTTGCTATGCAATACAATGCAACAATATGCTATGCTTTTAGGGTTTCTTTATGAAACATATTTATTTACGCATTATGTATAGTCTGACAACTTTTGTAATTTTAAATTCAAGACGACAGAATATTTTATAATACATTCTATAATAAAAATATAAAACGACGCTCCAAGAAGGAGTTGCCCTATTGTAATAAAATTTAGTATGCAAAGACATTTGAACCGAACATGCAAATGATTAAAATTTGGGTTCCATGAATCAATAGCAGGAGCTACAGCGCATCGGAACTGCGCACTCAACAAGTGCATGTAAGAAGTGAATCTCAATCTGATGGTCAAATGTTCTGTTGCATTGCGATTTAGAATATCTTTCTACCACTGAAAAAATGCCTCGCCGCAGGATTTGAGCTCATTACGAGCAACTGTCAGAATTTGAAAGAGGTCGTACCATTGGATGGAAAGAGGGCAAATCGGAGAATAGCTCGTCATATGGGTCGAAGCGATGCGTCGATTAGAAGATGCTGGCAAGAATGGGTGGACAATGGCAGATTTCAGCGTCATGATGTCAGCGGTCGACCTAGGGCCACAGCAGATCGAGAGGACAGAGTGGGTCAAACCTTAATGAGCATGTTATTTTCCTATCCGCCAATTTGTTTCCTCCATCGGACAACTCCTTTTGGTGTGTCGTTTTTTTTTTTCCTGTTATAGATTATTTTTCTATAGTATCTCATTTTTGATCAAAATATGTCACTTAGTTATTTTAAATTTAAAAGTATATTATTCATTTTACCAATTAATCTTTTAATTGAAGCCATTATCATCAAATAAAAAAATCAATTTCGCTCCAGTTCAAAATTTCTATTTTTCAAATCTCGCTGCATCATTATTACAAATCAGCACTATAGCTACAATTAAGTAGATGTAAATAAAGCTCAAATCGTAACTAATAAGTTAATATTGTTCGTCCACAGGAAAATTAATTTTTCACCTTGAATGCGCAAATTAATTTAGCTAATAATATGTGTATCACGTACTTTGAAGTCGGAAATGTGCTTGATAATAATAAACAAATTTCTGTCTTTCATGAAATTTTAATATTAAAAGACATCTATCACTTATTTGGCTTTGAAGTTTTACTTATATTTAAGCAAAAATGACTTTAATAACGTAAAAATTTATTATTTTGTTTGTAAGTTTTTTACTTTGATGTATCAAAAAATATAATGCGAAAATAAGAATTTCAGTTTATCTCCTACACTTCATTTGGTTTCGAATTCTTTCATTCTGAAGTTACTTTAAAAAAAGATGCAGTCGGAGGAGTATTCTACTGGAAAGCAAAATCGCCTCTCAGTGTATGCATAGGCAAATGTATGTTACGCCTCATGTATGTAAAACACGATCTTCTTTTTGATATCCTTTCGAAAAAATAACATTCGACAAATTGAAGGTATAGCGCCCCCGCTTCGCTATCAATGTTCCAAGACACCGAAACTCAATAAATATTCAGTCAAAAAATAGTCAGGCAAAAAATATTCAGGCCAAAAATTCGCTCTAGCTTTATTCTTTTCCATAGAACGATTGAAAAAAAGCTATTATTAAGAATGTGGAAATGTTATGAACTCGCGTCCTCAATCAAAAATTATAAAATTGAAAATCTACTTATCTTACAAACAGCAAACTGGTTCCAACTGGATCCTTATCAAATATCAGATCTCAAAATACTTCTTTATTTCACCAACATCGAGTGTATGTCAATCTTAATAACTTACAAGCCCCTTTCAACTCATTAACACGCTAAGATACTTAAATTATCAGGTGAGTAAAATTCACGACTCCAAGGCCCCCTAAGGATTGTTTTCTTTCCAATTCGGGTTTCCTGTCTTTGGTTAACAAGGATGAAGTGCCCCCAGGATACCCTAGCGATCTTTCTCTATTTTCGACCCTCCTCCTTGTCAATCACTTGATTTCCTCTTTTTACAAACATCTAGATAACAGTTGCACCTCGTTTTTGGCGTAGCATTACCACATCCTCTCTCACCTCTTTAACACATCCAATATCTCCCATTCCATATTCATTGCATATCTTACAAAGAAATGCTAATTTACATAACTAACGTTTCATTCAAAAGGCTAGTATTTTAAATCAATAAACGTAAGGAAGTATCCCAGAAGGTTAGTTTAACGAGAAAACCGTGAGTATCTCTTACAAAGAAATAACAAAACATACGCAAGGAGGAATTGCGTGAGAAAAAACATTCCAGAGAGAAAGTGAGAGATGTAATTCGTCGCATGTGAAGTATTCGCTAAAAGTAATATGCGGTACTCGTCGATGTTATACGATAAAAGTATGCCAAAATTAAAGTTATTTGTATTATTAACTGTGTTCCTTTTATTTGTCTGTTTAAAAACAACAAGATAATCAAAGAACCAAAGTAAGATAAAAAAAAAAAGTTGAGCAATAATTAAAACTGAAATGATAAAGTTATTAGCGAAGGAAGTAGAATAATAAAATTAAATGAAAACTTATAAGAAAAAAATAGAAGTAAGGTATATGTGTACATATGTCTTCAACAAATGGAATAATACAGGCTATCATTGAAATCAGTACATTTTTTGTAGTCTTAGTTTTTCCGCAAGTTGGACATTTATTTTAACTATTACAAAAACTGAGATGGAAGCTTAATCTTTTTATTTATTATTCATTAAACTTCTCTACATAGTCAACATTCAGAATATCCCAGCTTTTAATGACCTTTTGAAAGCTGTCACTGCAGAACTCAACGGATTGAGTTCTATTTTTTCGAAACTACAAGTTATTTCAATCTTCGGCTTTCTGAAACCAAACAAATCAACATGAGTAGCTGTAATTGGCAACAATATGTACATAAGGATCAGTTTATATACAAAATAAACTTTATCCAGATATCTGCGTTTCTTAATAATAATTAAAACGTTACGATACCCTTCGTTCAACCAACCTACCAATCACAGCGTGCAACTTCACAAAGATTCATCTGTTCATCGTGAATTGGTATGAAGAACAAAGTGATAATAATTAGAGGTCTTCAAAAAGTTCGGCATAGCCAGCAACGCGCAAGGTGCTGAGAAGGATATAATTTACGATGATAATGAACTAGTTGAGGCGTTGTATCATATGACAATGATGACAAAAAGTAATCGTTTTTGTGCTGAATAAAAAATTTATTTGATGAAATTTTTTTTTAAACTTTTTATTTTAAAAATTGTGGAGTTATTTATAAAAGGCACTCATAAATTTTGAAATACACTAAAAATTCCTTAGTAAACTAGAAATCCTTATTTTTTTTTTAAATCAGTGCACTGTTGTCCAAGATATGGACATCAACTAATTATATTGGCTATTTAAGTTTAAAAAAGAGTGTGTTTAATTCGTTTGTCCTTGGCGTAATTCGCGCTTGGCGCGTGCCAAGCAGCTCATGTTACTTCCCGCCGGCGCCATAGCCTCAATGGGTTGATCTTTTTAAACTAACATTATGTCATTATAGTTTGATATTTTCTGTTGTTCTTTATTTGATGTATTTCTTGCACCTCATTATACTTTTCACTATAATTTCACATAGATGTATAAGTAATTGTTAAATTGGGAAAATAAGATTTGTTGTTTATTTAACCAATTGTGGCAACAAAACGGTGGCAACACTACACAACTTTGAAATGCGTTTCGAGATGAAAGAAGAATTCAAGAGGTAAAATGAATTTCTGAAATGACTCGAACAAATAAACCGATGTTTTTGCAATTAATGAACCTAATACCTAATGAATATAATAATAGCCTCGGCCGCAGTAGTCTAGAGCAGTGCTCCGCAACCTTTTCTCACCTACGACGCACCAAATTTCTTTCTAGAATTCCGCGGCACACCAAAAGCTAAAGTATATAACTAGGTATTAATTGATACACAAATTTTACAATAAATGTTTGTTTTTTATTTGAAAAGTATACATACATAAAACCATAACATATTTATTTCTACGCAATCATAATAATTATTAATGTGATACCTGCGCTTGTTTCAATGAACACAAAAGTTTTATATTCGACTCAATATTTGATAACGCAACCCGAAGTTCTTGGTAAAGATCTTTTAAGCATGACCGCTTATCATTTTTAATTAATACAAGAGTTGAAAAGCTTTGCTCACATAAATATGTCGTCGAAAAGGGAAGTAATGTTAAAATTGCTTTGTAGGAAATGTGAGGATATTCTTTTTTAACGTAAATCCAGAAAACATCTAATGGAACTTCGGAGAAGTATAATTTTAAAGTCATGTCATTATTTAAATCTGGCAGTGCTTCCGTAGAATTTATTGCATTGGTTGCAAAAGGATTTCGAATCCAATCGTATTGTTCCGTATTAATGGAATAAAAATACTGATCAAATTTCTGTTGAAGCATACTTAAATGTTGTTGGGCCAGATCCACAATTAATTGGTTGTTTTCAATTGTAATATGATTGGTCCTTTGGTACATTTCCAAACATCCTTTTTGCAACTCTTTCTGCCAAAGTTCGAGTTATTTAATAAATCCTTGCAATTTGTCGGAGCACGTCAAAATATCCTCATTTCGACCTTGCATTTTTTTATTAAGTTCATTCAAATGCTCGAATATATCAGCCATGTATGCAAGTTTGGCTATCCAGTAATCATCATCGAGGGGCTGGCATATTTCGAGCATATTCTGTGTTAAAAGAAATTCACGCACCTCGTGACGAAGCTCAAATAATCTAGCCAAAACTTTGCCTCGGGATAGCCAACGAATTTCTGTATAAAATAATAAGGATTCGTATTCGGCTCCCATTTCTGAACAAAGTAATCCAAAAATTCGCGAATTTATGGCTCTTGATTTAATTAAGTTTATGATTTTAATGCATTCATTCATCGTGTTCAAAAGTTCTTCCGGCAAATTCTTAACCATCAATGCTTCTCGATGTATGCAGCAGTGTGTAAATTGTACCGTCGGATTTTTTTGTTTTACACAAGAGACAAAACCTTTTTTACGACCCTTCATTGCCGCAGCGCCATTCATGCAAACAGCAATGCAGTTGCTCCATTGAATATTACATATTTTGAAGAAATCATCGGTTACTCGAAAAATTTCTTCACCGGTAGTTCGCTCTGGAACCTCCTTACAAAATAAATAATGTTCTTTAATAAAGTCCTCTTCAACGAAACGTACAATAGCTATCAGCTGTGCTTTATTTTTAATATCAGTTGTTTCATTGATCTGAAGCGCAAATTTTTCAGCCGATAACAGTTTTTTAATCAGTGTTCCTAAAATATCGCTTGACATATCGTGAATACGTCTTTTAACAGTATCAGCAGACAACGAAACTTTATTCACTTCCTTAACTTCATTGAGCCCAAGCATAAGTCTAACAATTTCTATGCATGCTGCTTTAATAAGTGTTTCGCCGACAGTATGTGGCTTCTTCTGACGTGCAATTAATTTTGCAACATGATAGCTAGCTTCTAATGCCTTTTCAGAAACTGTTACGGCCGATTTCATAAATTTCTTCTGTTTTTTATTTTGTTCTAAGCACCTCTTAAAATATTGTTTGTCTTTGTTGGCGCAGCTAGGATGGCTTGAATATAGATGCCGCTTTAATTTACTGGGTACCATTGACTCGTTTGATAGCTGATCACCGCAAATGATGCACTGTGGTATTGGTGCCGTTTCGTCAGCACATCACGAGAAGCCATATTTAATGTAGTCTTCGTCGTACTTTCTTTTCTCTACCTTCTTTAGGTTTTTTGTAACACTTGTGCTGGGTTCTTCATCATCTGTACGTGAAGACGAATCTTTCCGACATAAAAATTTATCCATATTTAACCTTTACGAATCGGCTGAAATTGAGAGAAAATTTCCTTTCCGTACGGCTGCTTATTCAACTTAGGAGACAATTTCTTATCCCCACTTGAATGTTCAGTATTCTCCATGAGTCATTGTTAATGTATTCATTTTACAATGGGGTGAGGGGAAGGGTTGCCGATTTTTAGACAGGAATCAAAACAGTGTTAGACGGGCTCCTACATTTGGCTACATATGTCACGATAATTTTTTCTAAATTCTCCTTTCCATCTTTTAATTGGATGGGTTTTACAAGCTTTACGCTTTGAAATACTTATTTAGTTTTTATGAGTATCGTTCATTTTGCAAAATTTATTTTTTTAAAAAGAAAATTCTAAAATTCAAAGTGATATTTTACAAGAGTTTGAAAAACAGAATTTCATGTAAAAGAGAGAGAAAGTTATATAATTGAGATATTTAATAATAATCATACATGAGAAAAGCGCTTTTTCTATTTGTTACATTCGTAATTTTTTCTAAATCTCCACAAATAATTGCAAAATGTTTTCTTGTTCCTTAAAATTATTTAGTATTTAAGAATAATTAATTAATATAATTATTAAGAAATTTATGATAACTATGAAAGTCTAGTAAATAAATTTCTTAAATTAAAAGTTTCTGTATTCACATAGATAACCTGCTCCGAAAGTACAGCAAACAGAGGCAAAACTTTGAACTAATTTCTTATAAATTCGAATAAAAATAATTTATAATATTTTTTGCTGTGATAAAAATATTTTTCTGAATTTTAATCTTAAGAAAAAAGCATGAATTTATATTTTAATTTTAGAAGAAATCTGTTATAAGCATTGCTTTTTTTAAATATGTAAAAAAGTGAGTTCTTCTTTTAAAAATTTTTGGCTCTTAAAAGAGGCCCTTTTTGTTTGTTTGTTTGTTCTCCATTTAACATCCCTGCCCATTGAAATTCCATCGGTTCAATTTTTTTTTTATTCTTATCTTTTCTTTTCAGTTATTTCTGTGTTGTGTCATTTTTAAATAAACTGTGTGAAATTCTTCAAAAACAGTTCTGGTCAGAGCAAAGAGCCATGTTGCATGCCTTACAAATTATAGTGGTTCTTCTTTGTAAATTATTTTTAGCACAACATACGCATCGACTTTTTTTCTTTTCGTCAATTGACCAATGAGAAAATTTTGTATCCTTTGTTTTCAATTTTTGTGTCACTGAGGGCTCTGCAATTTTATGAGTTATATTTCCTATCAAAGATGTTATTAAATTCATTCTAAATTCTTTTAAACTGAAATTTGACGAAGTTTGATTTGACTTAAATATCAGAAACGCATTTAAAACAGCAATATTCATGCTGGTATGAACTTTTAATACGATTTTCCCCAAAAATGGTAATACATTTTACGTTTCCGATCCATTGACCTCTTTCCATGAAAATAAGCTCTTTCTGCTTCCTCAACAAAATTCTCTGATGTATCCAAATCAACCACATTATCTCCCAAAATGGTATTTTCTAATTTTTCCCATTCTGAATCGCTATCATCAAAATGTTCTTCACCTAAATTTTTCATAACAATTTCAATCTCCATTTGCGTGAGATATTTCTGAGGCATTCTTAAAAATTTAAGAAACAAACCCGAGAAAAGAAAAATTCTTCTATTATGGACAGCGTAAAATTATCGAATGGAGAATATCTTTAGCCTTGTAAGTTGTTGTTCCGAAACATCGCCAACCATTTGAAATGCTCACGCAAATGATAATATTGGCGAAAAAGTTTCCCACCCAATTACGGACAAAGCGACACCGAGTGACAAAGGCATCGGAGAACTTCTTCTGAGAAAAGGGGAGGAGGAATATTCTCTCAATCGCTTGGTACAGCATATGTACCGCTGAAGGGAAAAGGTTAAAGGGGTATAAAACTTAAAAATTTTTATACGAAGAACGTTAACCATATATAATTCAGTAAGATAATTAATAATAATTATCGTTAGTGGTAGGAACGTGTTTATTTAACCTTGTGTTGTAAAATAGTGACAACAATGACATACGAGTGAACGTGATGTACCACGCGCAAATACAAATAACACATGCGCATGAGTCTTCAACGACGCGCATAACGGTCATTTTTCTTTAGCTATGATTAATTTGGTGGGCCTTGGTGTTTGCACAACACACTGTGCAGTTTTCAACTGTTCTCACCAGGGGACCATTGAATAATTATTTAGTTATAATAATTATTCTATAGTATATTTAGAAAAATAGACATTATTATGAAAAAAAATTCATTGTGTATTAAATACATGATGAAAAATTGTAAATTGTCAAATACAATGTATTTGACCGCGGCACACCTGTATCTAGCTCATGACACACCAGTGTGCCGCGGCACACCGGTTGCGGAGCACTGGTCTAGAGGTCATGGTCATGGACTCGCAGAAAGAAGTTTCCGTCCAGTCGGGGATTCAACCTTGATGCCTTTAAAGACCTGCCGTGAAGCCGGGGTTGATGCACTTTAAATCTGTCGAGGCTCAAATTCTTCCCTATAACGTGGTGTGATAGTAAGGAGAGAGATGCCAGTTCAGATGTCATCCTCGTCACTTGACCAAGGTTCAGACTTACGAGGTCCGTCGACAACAGCCTTCGTGTTGCTTCCAGTGCGACGTTAATAAAAGCAATCAATCTATCCTAGCATCCCGAAAGGATCTTAACAGAGAGAGACCCCTGTCCATAGATACAAATCAGCAAACAACGAGCCTCTTGAGTCCAAAATCCCCCACCCCCAATATAAACGAAATTCTTATAATAATAAAAAAAACCCGATATATTTACAGCAGTCAGAGAACATCATAACTTCTTCAATACAGGAAAATAAAGATTACTAAGATTAACGCATAAAACCTCCTAAATTGTTGGCACATTTAAAAAGAGACATTTTATCGGAGTTTACGCTCATCTTCCAATTATTTGTAAATGAGGGAATAATACTTTGAACTCAAAATTGTACCTTAAAATTCAAAGTAATTTCCTTTTATCTTTATTTAAAGTATTCTAACTCTTAAATTTCCTTAATTTCTTCCTAAATTTTCCCAGGAAGTTTCCATGGAAAGCTCCACTAATTGATTTCAACCTCTGACATTCCCGCTCACCACAAGAAGGCAATAACGAGCTTGCTTACAAAATATTTTTCACGCTGCTAGCAGAAATTGCAAATCAATAATTTTTAAGTTCCAGCTATTTAAATTTAATTTCTGGACTCGTCAGGTGCCTAAGTAATGTTCAAAAAAAAAACTGTTAGACATGCAAATTAAAAGTCAAAAAAATTAATTATTTCTGCTCACCTGTCAACCTAAAAATTTTGAATCCTTAGTTATAAATATAAATATTTATACTTTTCTTACTTTATATCTTACTGCAATAGATTAGGTATAACTGAAATAACACAACAAATTATGTATTCTATGTGTTTACTCATTATTACAGCTGAACTATCTTACAGGAACCTTTTCATTCGCTTATTTATAACTAAGAAAAAATAGCAAAATCCTAATTAATAAAAGCGGAGTTGCCTATTTGAGCTTGGATACAAAGTAAGGTAATACATGAAGGAGATTAAATGTATTAATTCTTTGAAACTCTTAGCAAAATGAGAAAGCATCATGAATTTCCCAAGTTAATCAAGTAGTTTCAAATCTGCCTTACGCGTTATAATCTCTTATTCAAGAAAGAAGTATCCTGGAAATGTACTGAACAATGAAGAGTGCTTGTGATTTATAACGTGATAATTTAGTTACACAGAGAGAAACGATAAAATCTATAACAACTTCTAGAGGTGTTTACCCTTCGAAGTAGTATTAAATTTGAAACCACGTAGGCTAAAATGACAAAGGGGCTAATATTTCGTAGAAAGCCAATGAGGATATTTTTCTCTGTCATGACGTAAGGGCTAAAATGACAATTATCTTAAACATCTCCTCAATCTTATATCTACTCTTCAAATAACTATAAAGTGTAGTTGAGTTTTAAGAATACTCTACTAATAGCATTTTCAGTCTCAATTATTCTATTTTACAGCCTTTTTAGGAATGGGTATTGAACCTTAAACTGCATGGCTAGTAGTTAAGTAAAACCTGGAACTCGAAATTAGATCCTCTTATAGAGCAGACATCAATAATAAATAACTCATAGGCACCTAAAGACCTATTATATAATTTCGAGTGCCCACTCCAGTTTCGAAAATTAAGTATAATACATTGGATTGATTGATTAATTGATTTTTATTAACTTCGTAATGAAACGCAAAAGGAGAATATTTGCGGCGGACCTGGTAATTTTGATACTCTGTCAAGTGACGAGAAAGACATTAAGCTAGCATCTCCAACTCCAAGCTTCTATACGACTCCAACGGGAGGGCTTGGGACCTCTTCAAGTTTTCCGTACATCATATTTGCTACACGTCAGGACTTTGTGGTATTAATGTTCGAATCCATGACACGATAGAAACAACACCAGTCGTGAGTCCTCCACGATTACTAGGCTGCTGTGGCTGAATTGCAGTATATAAAAATGAATTGTAAAACATGAATATGAAAAGAATACTTGAAGAACACTATAAAAAGTAAACTAAAAATAAACAATAAAGCTATAAAATTTTTGTCGATTGTATAGTTGCTGTAAGGAACAGGAACCTTTATTTAAAAAAAAAATAGTAACATAATTTCAAGGAGAAATCGCTAAATTTGGCAACAATGATCCATAATTTTTCGACACCCATCGGATAACATTGGTGCCGTTCTCTCAATTCATTCTCACGGAATCGGAAGCCTAGTGATCATGATCACGTACTCACGATCAAAGTTGTTTTTGTCAAGTCGTAGGTTCGAGCCCTGTTGCCTCTAAAGACTGGCCGTGTGGAGAGGACGTTAAATCTGTTGGTGTGCCCAAGTTTTCCCATGGGAGTGATTTGGAAGTTTGGAGAGGGAGGTGCTAGCGTAGGTGTCGTCCTTGTTATCTGACCGAGATTCAAAATTACGAGGTCCGTTGCAAATAGCCGTCATGATGCTTCTGTGCTACGTCAATCAACTATAACAATAAATCACCTCATTCTCAGTTGTAACTTTTGTTCAGAAGCACAAGAATGTAGATGCATTTATTAATTACTCAGTGATCATTGACATCAAAGAGGAAAATAAACTTGCTTCAGTTATGTTTGTTTTTGAAATAATTAATTTTTTTTGTTTAAAACGTATTATAATTATTTTCTCAACAAATTGTATCTTATTATTCACCAAAAAAGGACTGTTTTAAAATGAAAATACCACTGACCCGAAATTTCTTCTTAAGACACACATTTTGTTTAATTTTGACCTGCAGCCAAGGAAAAGAAAAAAGAAGAAAAAAAGAAGAAAAACGGTTGCCGACACCTACTGTAGATATTTAAAATCGTTTTTCATAAGCACTCAGAAAATTGACAATTCCATAGAAAACCAAATATTACTTAATTGCACTGATTGCTTTGCAGCTTCACCCACGAACATCCAACTCTGACTTGCATTAGTTTAATGGAGTACGCACAAAGACGTAATTCCTAAATACACAGGTGAGAAATGAAAGATAAGGAGTCATCGAACTTTGATAATTTTAACATTATTTATGAATTTATGCAAAGATTGTCTCCCACGAAGCAATGCAGCAGAAAGCGTTAATCAAACGATGAAGTGAGTTAAAAGAAACATAATTACCAGTTATGTTAGAAAAGGGGAAATTAATCTAATTTGCTTGGACAGATCTTATTATCTCTAAAAGCGTAAGACAAAAAAAAGAAGGAAAAAGAAAGAAATGAAGAATTAAGAGGACAAGGTACCTCTTCTGTAATTTTTATTAGGTATTTAAAAATATTTTCCCCCAATACGCATGAACCCTCATAAAATATAAGTATATGAATAAAAATTCTTTTTCAAATAATATTTCAATAATTTTTTTCAAAGTATTTCGCAACGTTTTAAAATTAACAGTACTTCTGCAAATTTTAATATTTTTAAGCAATTTTTTCCCCATTTCATAAAAGTGTTTCTCACATTTATGTGCATTGACCGTAGTGGTTACGGTCAAGTACTCGTCATGCCATGGTTTTGAACCTTGATGCCAGTAAAGACCCGTAAAGTAGCGGGGGGGGGGGGCCGAGACGTATTACATATGGGGTAGGTCTGAAATCCTTCCGAAGACGTGGTGTGGAAATTTAGAAAGAGAGGTATCAGTTCATGTATTGTTCTCGTCAATCGACTTAGTTTCGAAACGACAAAGTCTGTTGTCAATAGCTCTCATTTTGCTTCTCACTGTGACACTAATATTAGTAATCACGCCACAATTCGGTGCATGAGTTTAGTTGTACCAGTGCCATTTATAGTTATATTTTTTTTTCTTTCAAATTCTACGAAAAAGCGTAAAAAACAGCTGTATCTAATTTTAAAGCTTTTCTTTAAAAATAGCTATTTTATAGATTTTATTTAAAAGATAATTAAAAAAATAGCTTTTATTCCATGCACAGAAGAATCAAATAATTGATACAAAGCAATCAGATAAAACTTCAAAACATTATACTGACTACATAAAATGCCTAATCTACTTAAATACATAACCTTCATGAAGAATGAAATGCTGAAAAAAAGTAGTTACATTTTATTTAAAGTATATAAATTATTTGGCACACATTGTTCAAAAAAATTTTAATAACTCCCTAAATACTGTAGCTAGGGGCTATAAAATTCTGCACATAAATATAGAAAAGTCATATAATTGAAATTAGGAAATAAAAATGATTTTCGATGCTTTGGTCATCATAGAGTACTGTATAGCCCTATAACCAAAACACGTAAATTTCTTCCTTTTTAAATCCCTTTCAGTTAATCATTATATTTCCAATTTTAACTTTTAATAAGAAATAAGAAAATATTAAAAAATAAAGGAACAAAAACAAGAGGCAAAAAGGCAAATATACATTAAAACAATTGAAATAGCTATAAAATGCCGATTTAAAAATTGAACAGCTGTCAACGCTAGCGGAGGAGAAAAATTCAAATTCGCAGAACTGCTCTTGCACACGCAATCGTATTTATTATGTGTCTTTTCGCAACAAAGGATTTGACAGTTCTATTTTAACGATGCCGTCGCTACACGTACTAAAATTGATGGCGAGTTCCCTTCTAAAACGGGGATTTAAAAATAAAGTTCGAGATTTTAATTTCAGATTAACTAGGGTTTTCGTTTATAGCAGCTCTGAATGTTGGGAGGATTTCAGATTTGGTTGATTTTGCCGCACGTGCCCAATTTTTCTTTGAAGAAGTGTAAAATAACGGCCTTGTACATGCATTTTACTTGTGAGGAATTATGGTGATGTCCTAGATAGAGGTTTGTAAATTCAGCTTTCAAATAAACCCAGTATTATTTGCATACTATATAACATCGAAACTAAAACATACATTTCATGATTTTTTTAGTTTCCCTGCCAACCCTCTATATATGTGATATTTTTGCTTTTGATGTAAAATCCTATTATTTATTAGATATTATGAATTTATCTTCGTTGTGTATGCATTAAAAATATTTCAACCCATAAACAAAAAGGAATACAGTTATTAAGCAACGTATGCACTTTTCTTTCATAGACGATTCTGTAAAAAAAAGCTGTCACTGTGCCAAAAACTCACGTTGCATTTTATGATGATTTCATGAGAATAATCATAGTAAAACCTTATTACTTTTTATATATAAATTTTTTTTTAATAAAAAATCCCTTTTTAACTTACAAAAATGTGAATCTTGGCATTTCATTAATATTTTTCCTTAATAGAAATCTTTCACTATATTTCCTAGTATTTTACGATTTAATAAGAAGTATTTCATAATCAATAGTGGCCGAGGTAGACTAGAAATCATGGTTTCGAATTCATGGCCAGGTTTTTTCGTTTAATCGCAGTTTCGATACTTGGCCGCTGAAGAGGTGCCGTGTAGCCGAGGCTGATGCACGTTTCATTTGTCGTGGTCCAAAGTCTTCCCGTTGACTTGGTGTGGAAGTTAGGAGAGGGTGTGGTCCCAGCTCAGATGTCGTCCTCTTCATTTGACCGAGGCTCAAAATTACGAGGTTCGTCGTCAATAGCCCTCGTGTTGCTTCTAGAGGGACGTTAATAAAAGCTAAACCAAAAAAAAACTTCATAATAAATAAGTTTAATCAATCATGAATAATTATTAATGAAGAAGTAATGAGAAGGTTTTATTTACAAATGCATGCAAGTTTCAGAAAAAAGCAAACAAAACATTTAAAAATATATAGAGATAATGCATTTTAGCGCATGCGAGGAAAGCATTTTGAAAAATAGTGTGTCGAAAAGTAGAGTTTTTTTTTGTGTATATATATAGTACTGTGAGTTTTAACATATTACTCAATTCGTCGAAACTTTAATCTTCATAACTTGCAACATTGTAATCATCAGATCGACACACAGCGGATCCTATTGGAAGAGAAGAGTACTCTTCCGTCGTGAGAGAAAGAAATGATTACAAAGATCTTTAAGAAATAAAATATTATCAACTACCTGTTGGTATTGAGGATGGTACAATTTACGATGGAGTGATCTGATGACGGTAATGGACTAGTTCAGCGATGTACAAATTTTATTGGGAGGTGGCCAAGAAACATCAGACAAAACAGCGGGGCAATATAATTTACTTTAAAACTTTAAAAATGAGTATATGAACATTAATATGTGGAATGAAACTGCAGATTCATTTTCCCCAGCTGCTTAAATTCAGGTTCAAACCATGATGTTCCAAATTTTGAGAAGTGGTATTAAATGTTCATCTGTCCATCTTTATTTAATACGAGAGATGATCCAAGTGTAAGTTTTGTCATTTCTTGAAAGAGCATTTGGTACACCAGATGAAAAAAAAAATCATCATAAGGATCCACACGCCTTGTAGGTTCATAGACGAAAGAAGTATCAGTGGAGGGGAAATGATGCATGCGCAGAGTGACAAAGAAAAGAGAGTAGCAGCAGAACAGCGTGCCCGAGATGTGACTGACAACGTGATCGGCAATAGAAGTGCGGGCAATAGAAGATATGGTATGAATGGACACGTGGAATTATAGTCCTCCATGAACGCCAAATGACCGTGTATGGTGAACAGGACGTATCTGGTTAAATGTTTGAAAGCTGGAGTTGCATATTCACTAAAGGAAGACAGAGTGTGGAGGATGAAGTTCGAAGTGGGAGTCCCTCCACATCCACGAATGAAAACAACACTGCTAGAGTACAGGGTATGGTGTTATCGAATAGACGCTCATGAGGATGCCAGACGTGGCTTCTACACTGTGTATTAATCGTGCTCAGGACCATCAAGCAATACTGAGGTGGGGCAGGTTGTGCGACAATTATTTGCGTCTCAGAAAATCGAGTTTTACCAGAGTGATTCCTCCCAACTGATTGCACACTGCGACAAATGTCTCAATGTCATTTAAGGCTATGTCGAAAAATAGCGCGAAGTATACAGTTCAGAATGACGTTTTTGAATGAATGATTTATTTTTTTATGCAATAAATTTTTCCTTGAGTAAAAAATGACGAAACTTATTTTCGGAACATCCCTTGTAGAATTTTTCCAAAGGTTAAGCGCAGAAAACAATTGTTTACGTATACAAGATGAAACTAATTTAGCACTAATTTTCTGGGCCTGAAATAATAATAAATTTGGTAAACTTGATTTAGATATCGATTTGTTACTCTTTCATTTTGGAAAATTGAGAAACAACTGCTTGAGATTATTGTTAGAGTGTAATTCGATTGATTCAATTTGAAAATCCTGTTTCGTTGCATTGTAATTCGTGTTGAAAGTCATGGTGAAAATATCCATTTCTGTTTCAATGACAATAAAATTTTGATATCTGCTTTCAAACTCAAAATGCAGTTTTCTCAAACCATCTTCATAACTTTTAAGCTTATCTTCATTTATTGAGGGTACAGTAAAAAATATAAATGTATTATATAAATGTAATATATATTTTTAATTTATGAAAATGGCCCTCTATATGTAGATTTTCCATCCTGAACTAGAAATACCCGCCGTGTAGCCGGGGCTGATGCACGTTAAATCTGTCGAGGCCCAAAGTCCTCCGATTGGTGTGGTGTGGATGTTAGGAGAGGGGGTGCCAGCTCCGGTGTCGTTCTCGTCATTTAAAGGAGGTTCAAAATTATGAGGTCCGTCGCCAATAGCCCTCGTGATGCTTCTAGTGCGAAGTTAATAAAAACTAAAAAAAAAAAAAAAAAAAAAACTAAAATCCACCCTGAACTAGTTGATGTAATTGATTGCGATGTATAAAGTGAGTTATGAGGAACTTAGTGGTTTCCATCACGAATAAACTTTGATTGAAACTTTTTTTCCGAAATTTAAGCCAAAATAATCAGGAACTTCTATTTACACTAGGACTCCTCATGCGCATTAAAATACGATTTTTAAATATTTCCGTATGACACATCTTATTGGTGAACTTTTTTCTGCCTATCAAATCAAGCTGAAATAATTCTCCTTTATTCGAAGAAGTCTCCTCAAGGTATCAAATAATAATTCTATCCGTCGTACATCTTGGCTACCGAATATCTTTGTCCATGAATAATTCATCGCTCGTCAGATTTGGAGCGTCTTGGGTGAAAGTCAAGTCCTGAACTAAAACAAAGGTTCACAGCGTGTGAGAGCGGATGGGAAAGTTTTAATAACGTCTGTGTTTTCTTTCGCGTATATTTTTATTCATCTGAGGATTATCTCATGATTTTGTTTCCTATGCTGTCAGGCATCGTTTAATGGTTGGAATATCTATGGTGAATTGAAATATAAATGTGACACATTGTAAGAAATGATATCTAAAAAATATTTTGCAAATTTAATTTGATAATTTGGTACATTTTGGTATATTTCCGTTCCTTTATCCTTTATTTTTGACTAAAAAAGGGTAAATATTTGATAATATAATATATATATATATATATATATATATATATATATATATATATATATA
>BMAW01005176.1:234254-273912 GCA_019974015.1 Nephila pilipes
ATATATATATATATATATATATATATATATATATATATATATATATAATGATTTCACTTAAATATAATTTAATTTCCTAATTTTTCTAATGCTTTCAATATCATGGTAAAATGTTCATTATTATTTCCTGATTAATTTATTCATTATTATTCTTAATCCAACTTAGATATTAACTTATTTGATCGAGCGCTATAAATATACTCAGATCTGGATTTATCCACTTTTCCATCTGTGTGGTTAATTCCTCTTCGAGTTTCTGACTGCTGTTGAAATCCCAAGAATTTCCTTCATCATCCATCCAATACAACGCAAACTGAAGAAATCTTTGCCCTTAAAATCTAAGCAAGGAAAATTCCCTTCTCTTTCGCTTTGGCCACGAAGGCTGAGCCTACGCCTCCCATTTCTTTAAATTTCCAAGATGTAAATATCACTCTTCTATTTATTTAGAAGTGAGTGGAGGAACTTTCCCATTAACTCCATGAATTCTTTCTCTAGCATTTATTTACACACACACACACACACACACACACACACACATATATATATATATATATATTATGTTTTTACAAAAGTATCCGATATTTGTTATAAAAAATACTAACATCGAGAACAATAATTTAATTCTAATCATCTTTAAAATAGTATTTTTAGGCCATCACTTGCATCTGCCAAACAATTTCCGCCCGCGCTAGTCGTACGGTCGTGGTCAGTGTTTTTTTTTTTTTTTCTATACAGTAAGGGGTTCCGAATCCTGATTAAAAAAATATTCCCCTTATAGCAAAGATGGCGCATTAAAATCGTTGTGACTCCAAATCATCACGTTAGGATGATATGCTAATTCAGATACCATCAATGTCTCTTGCTATCTTACAAATTCTGTAGCCACAAGCCTTCATGTTACTTACAAGAACTGTGTTAATAAATAATCAATCAAAATAAATAAATAAAAAAACACTCCATGATTCTGGCATTGCTGGCAGCAGCAGCTGTGAAATGACTCGCAGACTGTCTTACGTATTTTATCAAGAGTGAAATGCGGTTTCATTCTCCTTGGCTGGTTAACCACTTTGTTTCCTTTTGGGAATCATCAAGTCTTACACTAATTTAATGCAGTAGCGTTCCTCAGGTTTTCTATAATATTTGAGAAAAAAATAGAGCTGTAACGGATCCTGATACGGCTGTGATATTTTAGTGGTCATTGTCCTTAATTCATGACCGACGTTGTTTCCGCAGTCATGTGTTTTAGCACAGATGCAACTTTAAAACTGGTCGTGTTGTGGTGATGATGCGCATTAAATCTATCGAAACTCATTCAATGGATGTCGAGATTCTGTCAATGTTGGGATGATGTGGATGTTTGGAGAGTGTGGTGAAAGCTGTGGTGTGGTCCTCATCATTTTATCGAGGTTCAAAAGTACGAGGTCGATCGCCAAGAGCTCTTTTGTTGCGTCTAAGTGTGACGTTAATAATCAATCTATTAATTGAACCAATGGTGCTTACTTTCACTGCCTCATTCATTGGCAATCTGCTGATGCAAGACAGATTTTGAAAGCAGGAAAAGAATCACGCGCATGCGTATGAGGAGCACCTACACACTTTCACCGAACCATAACTCTCTAGCGTCATTTATTCAAGCATTATCAGTTATGGTCTTGTACATTTGAACTTTGTATTACAAATAGCCTGTATATTCATACAATAGAGTTGTTTTCTCTTTTCCTCACCTTATTTTGCTACGAAGATTAATGTCCATTAAATTCTGCAAGAGAATTATAGTATATACCATCTTCAGAAATGCTTTATTTACTTTTGTTTTTATTAAGAAATAGTGTGTGGGTGTGTGGTATTGAGGTAGTTTTATATCATTCTAATATATATAAAACGTTTCAAAAGAAAAATATTTCTGAAGAATGATTCACAAACCCATATTTCTTATTGATATAACACACTACAAAGAATGAAGTGAAAAATGGTTTCTAGTCTTGACGTCTTTCCTTTAACGCTGTACTAAAATAGTTCTGTGTGAGCTTATATCGGTAAAAAGCATGATACATATACTTCAATGACGTAAACGATTTCGGATGTTCAACAGATAAAAAT
Source organism: Nephila pilipes (assembly GCA_019974015.1). Taxonomy (NCBI): domain Eukaryota; kingdom Metazoa; phylum Arthropoda; class Arachnida; order Araneae; family Nephilidae; genus Nephila; species Nephila pilipes. The sequence continues at coordinate 236,355 of BMAW01005176.1, forward strand.
AAATAATTTTATTTAAAAAAAATTCATGACCATACGAAAGTGCAATGGAAATTTTTTTGAATGGAATATAAGCATGTTAAATTAATGGCATACATGAAACACACATATTACTTTTTATATTTTCTGTTAAATATTACGCATGACATGTTTTTCATTTTTCTTAAGATCAATTTCGTTTAGTAAGAATATGTTTAATTTGTGTTATTCCTAGTTTTCGATTCTAAACTAAAGGAAGTTATATTATCTAATAAGTTTTTAAATTCCGTTTCATGATTTACTATAACACATCAATCAATAACTCCCGAGACTAACATTGAAAACAACATTTTTTTTATTCATCAACATAACACCGTTAATCACCTTTTAGAGAGTTGATACAATCCGTTCAAACGCTTTTCAATTTTTTTTTTTTTTTTCGCGAAATCTTTTTTGTTGAGTAAAATGCGATAAACGAACTTTCGGATCATCGACTCGTTGCTTGTTTTTGTTCCATCGAAAGCAATCGCGGCACCCACTTGGAAAAAACCTTTTTCACTTCACTTCAAAAAACCTTTTTCCTGGTCCGATCGACTTAAAATTTTGACACGTTTCAAGCAAAGGTTAGTACTCTAGAAAGACCTGGTTACTGGTTTACTACGAGCGCCATCTCTGGGTTAGTCTCGGGAGTTATTGATTGATGTGTTACCTATTAAGGATAATTGGGAATGTAGACAAATATAAATTGCTGCAATTCCATAAACTCTTTTAAATAATTATTCAAAGAAAGGAACGGTGTGTTTCAATTTAAAAAATAATTTTTAGTCTTAAAAGGAATAATTTTTCATTCTTTTTTTTTTTTTGAATAAATTGTCTTAAATAGGACTTCTATTGATTGAGAGTTTGACCGCGGATACCTAGTGGTCAAGGTCACGGAATCCCGTCCTGTATTGTTTTCATCGAATCGTGGGAGCGATTCCTGATACCACTAATTAACCGCCTTGCATCGAAGTTAATGCATGCTAAATCTTTTGAGATTTGAAGTTCTTTGGTTTATTGGGTGGGAAATTCGGAGAGGGAGGTGCCAGTTATCATGTCGACCTCGTCACTTGACCGAAGTTCAAAATTACGAAGTCCATTCCGTGTAGCGTGTTGCTTCTATATGCGACATAATAAGAAATCAATCAGCCAATGATTGATGTTTTGGCCGAGATTTTCCACGGTAATCAATCAGATACTTTGAAACTTTTTGTAAACACACCAGATGATATCAGTCATCATGTATTTACCCGTTTTCAAATAAATTCAGACATGTTGCTTACACAGAATAAGTTTAGTGATAATAATTCGATATAAAAACCAACGTTTTTAAAAATAACGTTTTTATATGGTAGCAAAGTATATTAAAGAAAATTATTGAAATATTAGTTAAAACTGTTAGTTATTTTTAACTTTAAAATTTACTTAAAAAGATACATTTGTGAGCATATTAAGAAATTCATAATACTCGAATCAAAACATGCATTTGAAAGTTTGTAAGTCATTTTATTAAAAAAATGAGACCAAATTCAGAAAGGTTTACCCACATGGCGACAAGTGTGGCGGTATTTTGCCAAATGTGGCTACCTATTTCAGTTTCATGATTTAACGCTCAGCCAAAAAAAATAAAAAAATCCGCCAAGTTTGGTTGCCAATTTTTTGAAATCGCACGCCAAAGTGTTTGCGGGCTGAAACGCTGCATTATTAAAGAAAATGGGTTAAAACTTGTCATAGGCGATGTGCATTGGTGGGCGGTACGAACGATTCTCATTTCAAGAATCACGAAGCGTTAAGGTTAGTTAAAATTAACGATCGAAGGTTGTTGAGCGCACGCACGCACGCTCACACACACACGCACCAAGTGGAGATTCGGAAGGCGGTTTTTTAAAGATTGAGTTACTTCGGTTGTTTGAGTTAGTTTTGTACATTATGATTTTGCAAAGAGTTGCTGAAGTATTTCGTTGTCACATCTAGTTGATTATGCTCTTTGGAACGTCTGTATGGATGTATATGTTAGTAGTGCAGTGTCGCTTTCCGCTGGTTTTTAAAAGAGATCGTGTTGAAGAACTTGTGGAAACAGATAGTCTTGCAATCACATCTGCATGGAAGGTGTAATATACACCAGAGCTATGCGCATTGGGTGATAATCTTCCATAATTAGGTGTAAAGCGAAAGGCCAAAGACACGCTAGCAGGTTTGTTGTAAAAGTTTATATAACCAATTTATTTATATTTTTTATCAATTCTTTTTGAACTGTTAAGACACTCCTCAAAGTTTATATGGATCAAAATGTGGATTTAAATATAAAACAAAACATAAAGTCAAATTTCAGTTTTGTATTACGTAATGAAACTAGCTTCTCTCATATTTTAGCAAATATCAAAAGCCATATCATGTTAAGAATATCATTGAATTAGATTAACTTAGGGTGGAAAAAATATTTGGGAAAAAATTGAGTTCATCTACTAAACAAATTCGGGAGAAAATGGTGCTTGAAATAATGGGGAGGAAAAATAATGTAAAAAACATATTTGAAAAAACCATTAATCATATATAATTGTGTCAAAATTTTGCTCATTAGAATATTTGATAAATATAAGCAAATAGAATTATTTATGCAAAATTTACAATGAATAAATATTTTGTTTAATTTTAATTTTTAAGCGTGCTGTAAAATGTGTTGAGAAAAAAAATATTTCCACATCTCGTGATTCATGACAATATATTCTTGAAAAGTTTATCAATCTTTTAACGAAATGTTTTTTTTTTCTAAAATGATTTATTTCTAGAGGATCAAAACACAAATCTCAATAAATGTTTGCAGCACATATGTCTTCAAAGGCGGTGTGATAGAATTTTCACTCACCTCCTCCTGACGCATGCAGTTTTTCACTTCAGTGGGAAGAAGGCAGTTGAAAATTCTATGAAATCAAATTTGTGAAGATGGCTTTGACAAAACAAATGTTCGGAGAAAACTTCCAATTTCAAATACAATACGATTGAAACGATGATATGAGTAAATGGAGAAAATTTACCTACTAATAACTTGGGCGAGATTTTGTTTTTTTTGTGTATGAAAAAAATACTAAATACATAGATTTATATCACTTGAAGGAGAGAGGGTGTCATTAGAAACGCAACCTTTCCATATCACACATTTTAAGAACTATAAGTTTATGAAATATTGTTTTAAAATTGAATGGATGCACAGTCACTTTGTTCCATGTTCTTTTCATGAAATAAAAATTCTATTGACGGAATATTTCCTAATTATACAGTTTATAATGTATTCTAATCGATTGGAGTAAGAGTTTTATTTTATTCTAATTTCAATTTCGAAACCCTTTTTGGGAGAAATAGAAAGATATATTCATCACAAATATCATACCCAAAGTATGATTTGTGAGAGTTAGATTTAGAAATATAGTAAGGCTTACATATGGGAAAAAATAAGTTGGAACTATTTCATCAGTTTTCTTAATTCCATTTTTTTATCTAAAAAACCGTATTCAAAAAAAAAAAAAAAAACTACTAAAATATCCCTAACCATACGTTTATTTTTGAACAGACATCAACATTTAGCCAAATCTTTCTTCCTTTGTAGAATTCAAATCTTTATAATCACACTAAAATTTCTTTCTTAAAGTATTCAACCATAAACAGTTTTCTTTCTGGAAAAGAAGTCAAAATTTCTTTCCGTTTATAAAAGATACATAAAGAGATCTCTTACTCTTAAACGCTGAAAGAAGCAGATCGAAGAATCCTCGAGGGCTATTGTTTCATCTGAATAGCTTTCGATCTTCGATTTAATGACTACTTGCATGACGTCAGACCGTTTCCGGCTCCTTAATGACACCCATAAACTCTACAATAAAGAAGAACGATCTTCAGAGAGATTATGAAATCAGAAGAAATGGAACCATTCCACAGAAATATTTGCAGGTGTTCCAAAGAAAGAAAAGACCGTTTCCAGATCTGCACATGGACGTACGTATCCGCGCGTTCCATTAGGCAAATGGCATTCGGGTAAAAAAACACTGGTACAAAATCCTCTTTAATATTTCGTATTTTATGAGAAAATATACCAATTTTTGTAAGAATCAAAGCAGTTTAACTAAAAAGGCGTTAATTTTTTTTTATAATAATCTAAAAAATAAAACCTTAGCAGTAGTTGAATGGTTATCGCGGTGTTTTTCAAAACTGGTATTGTTAAATTGAGAAGTTGGTTTGAACCTTGTCTCCAATTAAGTCATTATATGTAGAATGGAGGTGCAAGTAAGTGTAAAATATACTAGTTTAAGTGTTATATTGTATCATTTTGACGGTGGTAGTGGTATAAGAGTGCCAGAGATTATTTATCAAATAGTCACGTGCTATTCAGAACGTTATTTTATGAGTAAAAAAACTAAAATAAGTTCTATTGAGATAATTTATTGAATTTATTAATATTTATCAGACACAGTATGAAAATTTCGAACTGATACTTATATTTGGCAAGAAACATAAGAATATGGTCATTCACAAGAGAATACAGAATCTAAATAAATCCATTACAATCAAATATAGTTATAATATTTTTTTCTTATATATCTTGCAAGGGTTCAAAATCTATTAATAAAGCATTCATGTTAATCTTTTGAGCAGGATTAATAATAGTTTGGAGTTACTTTTCAAAATTGTCATACAAATTTGAATAACTAGTTGAGTGTAAAATTTGCGAAAACCTGTGCTGGTAAAGAAGACACAAGCAACTGCTGTTATTCATCAAATTTCTTTTAATGTTATTTTTTGTTTTTCTATTATGGGGTTTCAAATTCATAGTTACCAATTTTTTACGGAAAACTTTCCGTATGAACGTAATATTACATGTTCGGGAAATCTAATAAACGGTTGCGTAACAGTATTTTAATTTGACTTTCTAATATGAATGATTTGTGAGATCTCTGGTTGTATTTTATTCAAAAAGTGTTGAAGATTTTGAAGAATTTTGTGGCGGAACAACGGATTATGCTAAGAATAAACACTAAAGGTTGACTCAAAACAAATAATCTAACTTAAAGACTGAAGAACCACAAACAGGCAGACCGATACACAGTGGCATAAAACCAAAATACTCTGTTCTTTGATGGGAATTTAAAATTTTTTGTTCAGTGTTACTTACTTTTCCTTTGGGTCCCAGTTAATATTTTAAAGCGTCATTGAAATACAATCACTATTAATTTAAATAGGCGGTAACTCAGCTCGAGTTTATCGGGATATCAAAATAATCAAAACATTCTCCATTTATAATCAGAAACGGTAGGGAATTAATTCCTACCACCTACTGATACTGAAGATTATACGAGAAAAAAAAAAACTGATATTAACCAGAGTGGCTCCTTAAAGCAGTATAACTTTAAATGAGGGATTCCGACTATCAGCTTTTGTAGATCTGAACTATCTTTCAGTTCTATATTCGTTACAGCGGCGTATCGCTGTCCGATTTCTTCGTTGATATTTTCCACTCATTTCTCTCTTCCACCAACCCTGGTACCAATTTTGTTGTTTACTACATTAATCTTCTGGGTCTATTTTTACTTAGTTCCAATTCTGTTTTCTAATCAACCTTAAGTCACGTTGTGTGCACTAGAGGAGATTTACCAATCCGAGATAACATCATATTAAAGGATTCTAAAGAGAAGGCATAGAAGATTGGCCTCATTGAAGCCCTTTAACTTTCAATGTATTTTTAAAGAAAAATTTGCATTTCTTATTTATGGAAAACTATATTTGTGCATATAAAATATAGTTATACATCTATAATACGATGATTTGGAAAAGGCTTGAAAATTTGAAAACAGAGAAACTGATATATAGATATATATATATATATATATATATATATACTCATCTTACTCTGTATTTATTAAATTCCGACTGGGCAAGTTAAAATTAAGAAGAAAATGTCATTTAGAACATTTAAAAATGACTTTTTTAGCAAGATATTTTCTATAGATGATATTTCTTTGAAGATAAACTTTTCCGAAAAAAATAATCTTACATAAAAGTTTCACAAATGGATGTCCATCGAAGATCATTCATTCTGATGTAAATGATATTTGAAGAGAGAAATGATATATAAAATGACCCTGAAATATTGATATCCGATTTGGGAAAAAGAATCGTTGTCTGAAAGAAAAATTACTATGAAAAGATTTCCTAGAGAGGAATGACTGACTCGAGAATGTGAGTAAATTTCAACTGGAAAAGATTGTTTTAGTAGAGCAATACAACTTAAAAACTGCTTTCCAAGCTTAATATTTGATATTATGTATTCAAGAATGATAATAATCAGGATAATTTATTTTCTATTATGGCGTTTCCATTTAATACTTTTTACATATTTTAAGACTTGACAGATGACAAATAATATAATACATACTCGAAGAGCTACATGTTAAGTTTGGACTTTGATCTTCTCCCTGCAGAACGACATTAGTGTCAGGAAAGATTATATAAGTGAGAAAACGCTTAACAGTACTACCGAATATAAAATGATTGATTTTAGCGACTGTCTTGGTGAAAAATTTTATTAATAAATAATACCATGAAGCCAAATTTGGAGACAAAACTAGCTACGCCTAAACAAAGGTAGAATTTTCTTGAACAATCCAAGGAGGATATTTATATTGCGACTGTGTGAATCAGTTAGTGTATGCAGAGTAATACAAGTCCTTCAAGCGTAATTATGATTACGTACAATTGTCCTCAGTGATTGATTGGATCTTAAATTGAAAGTATTATGTATTTATTTGCGTTTATGTTAAATGTCTGCTTTTAAAAGAAAGTTTATTGTACTTGCTTGAAAGTCTCAAAATAAAAATTCAGATTTACTCCCAAAAGAATCTGTTAATTAATATTATCAACAATAATCACAAATTAATATTATTCACTATAAACTGATTAGTTAGCATTCAGATTTAATTATATATTTTAAATAAATTTATTAAAAGGCAAAACATATATTTATAAAATGATTAAAACGTAACATATCTAAAAGTTAAAGCGAAATATTTTGCTTATTAATTTCTATTTTTTTAATATTTGGGTCGAAACTGATAAGTAATATAACCACCATAACTATTTTTTGATTCATAAATATCACGTTTATGTTTCAAAATTAAATATAAACACAACTTATAAAAATCTCCATCTAAATCAGTCATGATTCTTCGCCTTCGACAAGTAAATATATGATTAATTTCTGCCAAATTTAAATTATCCTCATCTCTTTAAATTAAACCATATAGAAGTCATATTATAAAATCGAGTATTATAAATCTTAACATGCAAGGAAAATAACTTTCATAAGTATAAGTAATTACATATGTAAAATTAATGATTTATAGCAGTATTTATATTCATAAATCATGTACTTATTCTTAGGAACATCTTGCATAAAATATACTTCATATATAATTTTAAGCATGTACAATGAACTTATAAGTATAAATTTTCGTATCCTGAAGATTATTTTTGTTACAAAAATTATATATAAATAATGTGCCTTTCCTAAACATTGTGTTTAAAAGGAATGTATATGTATATATATATATATGCTGATAACCATCGTTTTATAAGGTGGGAAGCAGTTATATAAAAAGAATATCGAATTTCAAGAATGCGTAACAGAATTCTAAACAATCATATTTTAAGGTATATGCCTAATTTTGGAGCACGTTTTTCAAAAAACAAAAGGAATTTTTGTAAAATACTTATGTTTTTAGTTACAATGGTTTACAATAATGGTAAATTTATAAGTCATTTTCATGAATTACTTTTTATTTATCAAATTTGGGTCATATGTGATTAAAATTTAGTTTACGATATCAAAACTGGCATTTACTCTAAAGTTCATATAACTAATTCTAATTAATATATTTCATTTTTTGTTTCAACAATATATTTAATATATATATACCTGTGCTGTGAAGCAGACAAAATGCAGTTATCTCTTAAATTTACTGGGTTATACCAAAACTTATAAACACAACATGATTTTACCAAAAAATGTATCACTTTTTAAAATAAAAAAATCTTCAAAATAAATAGTTATATACTTAAAAGCTATGTTTGATACTCATAACATACCTAAGGATATACAGAATGTTGAGGTAAAATTTCACTTGATAATATATAATACTTCTTAAGAAAATAGATTTTTCGTAATCATAAAAAATTAAAATCGCAATTTTCCAGAAAATGCAAATCTATAAATCAAAATTAAGGGAAGGAATAGTTGCCAGATACACGTACAATTACAATAAATAAATAAAACTAAATTATATATTTAAAAAGTAAGTAGTTTCTGTCTTCGAAAATTCCATTTCCATTGGCTTTAAATTGCCTTCCGGCTTAAAATTTCAGTTATAACTTTGTTTCTAGTTATCCTAAAAATAAATCTAAACCTTGTTTTTAAGTCGTAGATATGTGGGCTTTAATAAAAAAAAATAATAAAGAAATTTCCAACAAACTTTCACGAAAACGGTGACTTTGGGCAGACACATACCTTATGGAAAACACAAATACAGATATCCTGTATGACATAGCATGTTCTCAGTTTAAAAATACATTTTTAAAACGTTAAATTTATCAAATTCTCACAAATAATAAATCATTACATTCCGCGACATATCTTCTATAGTAATCAACAAAATAAAAAAAAAAATGCAAAACATGAAAACAATAAATTTTCGTGTATATAGTTTGTCAAATTTATCAATTTATTAGTTTCGCATTTGATGAAAAATCATTTTATGATATTTTCCTTAGAACCCGTACAATAATCATTAAGGTAATATAAAAAGAGTGTACACAGTAATAAAAATTAAATCAAACATTTTCCGTACAAAATAAAATCTTTATGTTAAAATAAAAATAATAAAACACGTGTGTTATGGATAACCATTATTAAAGAACCAAGATGTGTATAACTTTAAGTAATCAATTTATGAAAGTGATTTAGTGAACAATTGAAGCAAATTTCAAATTGAAATTGAATGGTAACATAATCTACTAGATCAAAATTCAGTTTTTTTCCCCTAATTAATTTTGCTCGATCTGTTGTCAACTTCATTATTAGACAATAATATAAAATCATTAAAACACTTAAATTTAAAAATATTGAATTAATCTTTAGTTTAATATTCAAAGTTAAAATTAAACATATTTATAAATAGAAATTTTTGGATCTGTTTGTACATCAATAACGTTTAGTAATACTACAATAACTGAAATTATTTATCAGTAACACAGATTAATAACATAATCTTTGAAATTGCTTACCTTTAACATGGTCTCTTAAAGATGCAAATCGTTCAATATGCAAATATTTTTTTATATTTTATCGTTTACTTTAATTTTAAAATGCAGTTATTTGATTTTGTATCATAGTCAGTTGTTTTCATTCTTTTTGTTGACTTAAGTTTGCATTGTTTTTTTTATTGTTCTTCAGAAATTTGTGTTTGTTTTTATTGTTACTACAAGATGGCAATGGAATAACGATTACAGGAATATTCGAGGAAATTGTAAAATTATTTCCGATAGTTAAGTGAACCATTCAAAAAAGGGCTATATTTACAAGTAAAAGTTTTAAATTACCATATCTTTAAGACTAACTAAAAGGTTTTTCTTAATTTAATACGTAAGATATGGTTATATATACGTTTATATTCACGACTCATTTCTCACAATTAAGATTTACTGAATTGAAATATTTATTATTTCCCTTAGAAATAAAATTACTTGTTATGTAAAATAAAGTGGGTGCAAAAAATATAATATTCATTTTCCTTATATTCATTTATTTCAAAATTAAAAACATATGTAACTCGTTATAAAAATATGTGTGTGTTAAGTGTTTTTAATTGAAGAATAATTAGTGATATATGTATATGGCCAGAAGATATTACTATTTTGATTGCAGGTCGGATGACGAGGACAACAAATGAGTAGGTACCCAATCAACTGTTTTGTACACTATTTGAGGCTTTGAAGTCGATTTAAATGTAAAATGCAGCAAACCCTTTCATTGAATAGGTCGCATTGGGATCAGGAATAGAACTGGAATCCACATCATAACTTGAACATCGGCTATCTTAAAATTTGTGAGCATAACCAATTAGTTAACATAGTTTCTTGCTCTACATCCAATAAATTCATATAGCTAATGGATCATTCAAATCAACTGATTTCTGCTGTTCTCTAATTAGTGCATATAAAATATTTTAAGCATTATTGTGAAATGTTCAGTTGGTAAAAAATAGCATATACGTGACATTTTAAATTTTAAGTTCATTTAACAGATGGAAATGATAAATGATTCATGAAAATATTTTTAATCTTTATTTTTAAATTACGAATATGTTTTTTTAAAAAATAGGTATAAAATGTATGACCATGACAACAAATAATTTGCAATTGTAAATTATTAATAAAAAAATGTTGTTTTACTTAAAATGTCTATTTTAAAAATAAAATCTTATTAATTATTCTGAAAAAAAAATAACAGCGTTATCCAGTAGAAGAGATTTTTTTTCTTGAGTATTCTTTCTTGAATTTTATTAAGTCTTTTTTTTTTGTTTGTTTGTTTTTTTGAAATTTTATGCACATAATAATAACATTACTTAAAATACTGGTCATGAAATATGAATGTTATTTTAAGCATTTTTGAACTTGTTCATTCGACGAGGAAAAAATATAGCTTTTTTATGAAAAAATATTTATCTTCGTTTCAATTAATTGTCATACCATGTCATTAATTATAATTAATACATAAATCATAAGTGTTTGCTCTGACGTTATTTGTGAATTTCGCATTTGTTATTTTTCACGAATAGTTGAATGAAGTATTTAAATATGTTTCCAAAAATTTTATATATTTAAACACTTTAAGATTAATGGATATGAATACAATCCTTAAAAATATTTCTTTAGCTTCATGTCTACCTCCTTTAAAAATTATTAATGGGACAAGATATTCTGGTTTTTAGAATAAAAAAAAATTTGAACTCTCTTTGAAATCTTTTTTGCAAAGCATTCTTTTAAGTTTATTCATCTTTTAGTTCTTTTACAAAGAAAAACGGATGCAAAAAGTTCGAAACATTTTTTTTCTCGGGCTCTTGCGAAACACACCATTTCAAATTTCTTTAGACAAAAAAATACTTTTTAATCATCTTTTCTTCTACATTTATATGAAAGCTTTTCCAGATTTTAACTCTTTTTTATTTTCCAAAACTTTTCAAACATGTAAGTAGGATTTGAAAAGAAAAGAAGCAAAATAATCCATGGAAGAAAGAGAAAGGGAAGGCCTGGCAAAGGAATCAAAAAATTTTCATAAAAAAAAATGTGGTTTTTTAATAAGTGGCGAATGTAATTAAATTTTGAAAAATAATATAATTTTTTTAAAATTTCATTTTAAAATTAATGCCTACTAAAAATTCATACATTTAGACATACATTCATTATTTTCCCCTTTGAATGTGAAACAATAATCGATTAACACGAAAAGTATTTTTTCTTGAATCATATTATTTGGCTTGCCATTAACAAACAAATAAACGATGGTTTGCTACTATTTCCCAGAGGGCCATTTTTTTTCAACCACCTATAGGTCCCAAATAAAAGATGAAAACACAGGACTAGATAAATTTAGTACCATGAGTTATGTACAAACATGGTTACTTTCCTACGTACTCGCCGTGACGATTCAGACATTTGTCACATCAGAGAACAAGTTTTCCGATCTCCTCTTCGAAGAACGTTACCACCAGTGATGTTATATGGATTTACATGTTGTTTCGAAGCTCCTTATTGGTATGGAAGATTTGGCTTCATCTTCGTAGTCATCATAAAGTCTAACAGTAAACAGCAGCATTGAGCCTAGTCCCCTATACCATAAACTCAATGAGCTAAGACACAATTTTTTTTGGTCAAAAAAAAAACACCCGTCGAAATAAGCTTCCTGATGTTGATTATTTGTTTGAATATACTGACATTCTTATCCCCCTTCATAGCTAACGCCGGTTTGCTAGTCTTTAAATCATCTACACCCTTCACGCCCAACACCCGACACTTGTAAAGTTTTCACCATAAACTCGTTACATTTTTTGGTGAATATCTGCTACATTTTTCTCTTCTTCTTAAAGAAATCAGATTAAACTAACCAATTCTCAATTGGAAGAAGCCTCAATTGTACCATCTGTGATTTTGCAACTACAGATCAGCTTAAAATTAACAGATTTATAATTAAACAGATGTAATAAGTCACCCACTGCGCATCCCCACTTCTACCACTTGACAGTTTGCTTAACAGCTCGACCAAAGGCTTAAAAAAACCTATACTTAGGTAACCGCTTGTCTTTGAATAAGTACAAGCACTACCATTGTCAAAATATTTCAATATACTGTTATGTTAGTTTTCAAGTACAGTTGCGAATGTCTTGCTAAATTTGTATAATTATTTGAAGTGTAAGTAGTGAATCTAATTAGATATGTTGAACAATATATATATATATTTGAATGTGTGTATAAAATACTGATCAATAACTATAATCCATTCCTAAATTGCTTTCATTCGTTCCAGCCCAATGAAAACATTTGAAAATCTTGAAATTATAGGTTTATTAATTTAACACGAAAGAGAAGCAATTCCATCGAGATAAATTACATCAGGAAATTTTGAAGACACCAATTACGTCATTGTAGCTTACGTGGCTACAACGGAAGAGAAAGATATTTTCTCTACTTAGAATTTATATTCAAGGAATTCTTCAAATCAAGTAGTATTGGATGGATGGATCATTTGGTATATTAGATGCAGACAGAAAGCCTTGTAGGGATTATCTCTACTGCTTTGAAAGCATGTGAATAGCTGATTGAACAAATTTCAAGAGCGTGGGATTACATAAACTAAAAGCAAAATCGGAATGGTATCGGAAAATAAAGATGAACTCCTAACTGTCAATGTTAGTGCATAGAATAAATGAGGAAATTAAATTAAAGTGAAATCCTTATATATAAATTATGAATAATAATTGTCATACATTTCTTTTTAATTTAAATATTATTAATAATAACCCTCTTAAAACTGAAACTACTTTGAAAAATAAAAATTATAACTTCTTCACTAAGAATCGCGCTTGTTTTAATTACTTGGAAGATCCCGAACCCCATTTAATTGTTAAATTTGCAGGGCTTACGGCTATTGCCTTATATATAAGTAATAACCCTAAGTATAAAAGATGTCGTCAACGGACAACTGCTCTCCTACAGCTGATATCTTCTGGCAGGACATGGAAGTTTCGCACATGGCTAAGGTATGGATAATACCTTACGATTGGTAAATTGTTTCAACGTCATTTAATAATGAACGTGATCTAACAACAGGATTAAAGTGAAAATTGAAGGAAAACAATTTCTTCAAGTCAACACTAACAATAAAATCGTCAAGATATAACATTATTTATATAACCTTTTTTTTGTGCAATAGTATTCATTTTCTGTGATTGATGGCATTGCTAGCAATAACATATTTGTTGGTTTGTGCAAATGCTTTGCTGTTGTAAGAAATTTGTTTTATAACATATAAGTTTTTTAATCCCTTTTAGTCTGATTGCTTGAATATTGGATTGATATTTCTGTTTCTCTTTGGCTAATGTTTGGGTTTTTCTATTTCTATAGATGTTTTGTTTTTTCATAAAGTCATTTGGTCTTTTAGTTCTTGGAATCTTTTGAAATTTATGTTAGTTCTATATTTTTATTTAACATTTTTCTGTAGTTTAACGTTGGACCTGTAAAATTAATTCAAACTTGTTAGTCTATCTTAACCCAAACTTGGAATGTATGTATGATATTTATTTTTTTCTTTTTTTTTGATTTTTGTTGTTTGTTTTTTTCATTTGTGTTCATTTTTTCACGAATAGATTGTGCTTTTGCATTTGGTGTTGTTCATCTTTTTGCTAATGTTTTCGATTTCTTTCAATTGTTTTCTCTTCATTATGTGTTTTTAAAAGAAATTTACTGTAGACGTAGCGATATAATTGTGGAAAAAAATCTCTAACATTTCTGATGTCATCAAATTTCATTACTTCGAATTCTTTTTAAAATTTACACTTTTAGAAACTCTTTTTTACGTGTCGAAAATCTATGTGAATTTATATTGTACAATATGTCTTATGATATTCGCTAGTCATACTTCAAGTAATTGTACAAATAAAAAATAAAAAAAAGAAACGTGGAACATCCAACATCGATTTCGAAAACTAACTGGCTTACTAGACTGAATTGTTTTGAGAAAAGTAGTATACTGCTACTTACCCAAAGACAAGCAATATCCTAGAAACAGTAGAGATAATTGTTTATTTTGTTCATTCTAATAAAAAGATATACCAAAAAATCTAAGTAAGAAAAGTGAAATTTTTCTTGTTAGGCAATTTTTCTTTCGTGTTCAAAGAAAAAATAATGAATGAATTCGCGTAGCAATTTGACGGAACAGCAGTATTTTTCGTGTTAATTAACTTTTGACCTTATTCGTTTTCGTGTTAAACGTGTTTTATTTATGTATTGAGTTTTTTATAATTTTCTTTTTTTTTTAATTATAAGATAATAGTTTCGTAAGATTTATTTTGGACTTTGTGTGTGTGTGTGTGTGTGTTTTAATTTAATACTTAGATTTTAGTTTTCAGAATATAATTCAAGTATCAGAGAAATTAAAATACATGAAATTTCAAAAAAAAAAAAATGAAGAAATTCAAGAAATTTTTAAAAAAACATGAAAATGGAAAATGATATACTGTATATTGTAACAGGCTTTAGACTATTAATATATAATTTGGATTATTCTAGAATTATTGGGCTATCTCCATAAACAAAATATATTATTGTAAAAAATGGTTATGAAACCAAAAATATGAATTGAAAAAAATTCTGAAAACTAAAATTCTAAAAAATTGAATCAAGAAGAAAATACACAAAAAGCCCCAAAAAATCTATAAGAATTAAAATCTAAAAAAAACCAAAAGTGATAATTATAAAAAAATTCAAAGAAAAATTTAAAATGTTTCAGGTATAACACTCCACATGTATTAAAATTACATACGTGGAAGACAAAGAAAGGAACACAAATTTAGAAAAAAAATTGAAACACATCAAACAATTTAAATTCAGGAAGAAGATATACTCACACACAAATAATACACGAATGCTTTATTTCAAATCAACATATACTTAAAAAAGCATAAAAAATGAATCGAAGCTAACTTTATAACAAAACACCATACCACCTTCTCAAGCGAAGAAAAAAAATTTAATGTGTGTGTATATATATATATATATATATATATATTGCATTTGATTTAATTTTTCTATTATTCGTGAATCCAGTTTAATTTTATTGGTTTGGTTACTGGGGAAAGAAAATGTGCAAATACTATGTATTTTTTAAAAAGTAAGTTATACTTTGCCCAGCCAGATAATAAGGAAGAAGAATAAAAAAAATGTTAAGAAAGTAAGAAAGCAAAAGACAGCTTAATCTTAACTAAATTTGTTTGTAGTAGGAGACTGAGGTATAATAAACATTTTCCACGTCCATTTTCTTTAGAAGAAAGAGGACAACAATGACCTGTTCATAATTAAGAGTCCATGTTAATTAAATAAAAATAGTCTTATCATAGGTATAATGTTTAAGATCTCGTTTTAACTAAGAGTTGGTTTAATTTGTAAGGAAATGCGCTGGATTAAATCCGAAATATATTCTTTTTGGAATACTGGAACGTAATGTTTTCTTCTTAGCTTCTACTGTGGATACTTAGGAAAAAAGCCCAAACACTTCCTAAATGATATTTAATGTAGCATGTAAAATAAAGGAATTAGTCTTACATATGTGTTCCAAGAAAATTTTCTAGGATTATTTTTATTTTAAGTAGAATAAAGACAAACACATTAATTTAATGAGACTTGCAAGAATAAACATAAAATTTATGTACGTTTTGAAATTAATGAAATATTTTCTAAACATCAAATAAGTTTTCTTGCATATAATAATTATTATTTTGAAGGGTTTAACTTTATTACTTATCACGTATTAATTTTTCTTTCTCATGTAATAGCTATTTTCATTTACTTTTAGGTTGTAAATTTGTAACTTCATTTTTATACATTTTCCACCATTATTTTAAACTTTTTATAACTTATACAAAAGCAAACCAGCAGTTCTTATTTATTTTTTTAGAATTCACGTATATAGGAAACACTTAATGAAATTTATTCCTTAAAACCCATTTATATTCCCATCATTGTCATAGACTTATGAAAATAAAGTTACAGTTATTATAATCCATAACATCTTTAGATAAAAGTCTGTAGAATAATTTCAGTTTGACTCAGTAAAATTGATTTTATTTACATAAAAATAAGATAAACTAGAAAACAAATGAATAAATGTTTTATCCATAAACATGTGAGCTAATCTCAAACATGTTTGACAGAAAATCAGATGTGTCATTTCCATAGCTAAACAAAACTTCAAATCTGACAGTTGAAATTTTATTGTTTCTACACACATCAGCAATTCGACATGTAGACTGTAAAGTTGTTAATTTTTATTTTACTTCTGATGAAAAAAATGTCATAAAGAACCAATGACAAGTGCCAAATGATGATTAAGATGCTTTTTAAAGGATTTTGTACCTTTGAATTATTTTAAATATTCCGAAGTTTTCAAAAATTGAAGGTATTTATTTGATTACATCATCTCTAAAACTATGCAAAATTCAACGATTTGGAGCTTTTCGAAACTTCTCAAATTTCGACGATTAATTACTTTTAATTTAACTGAGACGATTTTTATAAGGAAAAATTAGCTTGTTCATGCCAAGTTTGAATTATCCTCACAATTAAAAGCAATGGAAGAGTTACGTTTTAACATTAGTGTATCTGTATATTAATATATATTTATTTATATAACAAGATCGCTTTTATAAATATAATTATATATGAACAATTAATAATGGCTGTATTTACAGTGGTAAGTCATGTGTTTGTAAGGGGCGTTGTAAAGCTGTATACCTTCCATAAACAACACAGCATTTAAAAGTTTCAAAATTTGCAGAGCACTTATAACATTCTGTTCACTATAGATAATTAAAATGTCAAAAACAGAATTTAATAAATCGTTAAAACATTTTAAGATTCATACGGAAAACTTTAAGATAGTTTATTAGAAAAAAAATTATATTCACTGTATTAGGATTGTCATCAATATAGATGGATATCTACGGTGATTATATCCGAAGGTTAAATGATTACTTGAGAACCTCGATAGTAAACAACAATTTATTAAAAACATTTAAGGTATGTGCTTACATTTGCTGCGATTTTTTTCAAAAAATATTTTTTTTGTGAAACACTTATGATTTTTCATATTATGGTCTATTTAATTGTAAATTCAAGAGTCATTTTAATGAACCTTTTTTCAAATAATTGGCATATTTGCTTAAAATTTAGTACAAATTGATTTTTACGCTAAGGTTTATATAGCATATTCTAATTAATAAATTTCATTTTTTGTCTCAACAATACATTTAATATACATATATCTCTGTTGTGAAGCAGAAAAAGGCAGTTATTTCTTAAACTTACTGTGTTATACCAAAAATATATAAGCACAACATGATTTTACAAAAAAAAATATATCACTTTTTTAAATAAAAGTACCTCCAAAATAAAGGGCCACGCACTTAAAAGCTATGTTTGAGATTTATAACATTTCTAGGGATATACAGAAAATTGTGATGAAATTTCATTCGAATATTTAAAATACTTTTTAAGAAACGAGATTTCAATCGTAATAAAAAAAAATTAATCACAGTTTTAAAGAAAAGGCAAACAAATATTTTAATGTTTCTCAAAAAGTTTTACATTAATGTATTAACTATCTACTCCAGAAACAAATGCAAACCATTTTTGAAATCGTGAATATGTGGGATTTAATAAAAAGTAATAATCAAACTTTTGAAATTTTTCACGAAAATAGTGATTTTTGGATATGCACATACCTTAAAAGAAAACTAAGTTTACGAAAACAGCTGCATAGCTTGGTAGTTAAAACAAAGAAGTAGGAATCAGTCTCCAAAACTGATGTCGA
This sequence comes from Nephila pilipes, assembly GCA_019974015.1. Taxonomy (NCBI): domain Eukaryota; kingdom Metazoa; phylum Arthropoda; class Arachnida; order Araneae; family Nephilidae; genus Nephila; species Nephila pilipes. The sequence continues at coordinate 254,551 of BMAW01005176.1, forward strand.
GGTTGAAATTACTTATACATAATTGTGGCCGAAGGACCAATTTATTTCTTTACAAAAGCTTGTTCACTTCGCCTATCCAAATGCTAGTTTATATCCTCGGTGGTAGCGTGAAAGAACTGAAAGACTTCCCAACACTCTAGACCCAACATGTTCAATCTATGAAGGATCCAAGCCCACACGTTGGCTTGGAATGAAATTTTGGAGAGGGATTGTCAGCTCATATGTCGTCATCGTCACTTGACGGAGGCTCAAAATTACAAGGCCCGAATCAATATTCCTCATATTTCATCTTAGTGCGACATTAATGAACAATCATTCAAAGAGATATGGAACGAATCAGTCTGAAACAATTTAACACAAATTGCTCTACTATTTTAGCGTTCACTGTTGGAGAACAATTATCCTTCTAAACTCGGTAATTCTTAGAATTTTTCATTAAAATTTACCGGAAAATGTTATTAATTATCTAGATTCAAAGTATAAAGTGCATAAAGGGAATATGAAAATAAAATTTTGAAAAACAAAAGAAACAAGAAAAAACGTAAAAATCTATTTATGTCTCTTGTTGGTAACGTTTTATCATTCTAGACAAATATGGAATGCTTTAAATACTGTAATAGTACAGTAATTATATTTAACAAGCATGACCCGCAAAATAGAACAAAATATTTTAGAATGACATCTACGTCACCTGTAAATAGAATGTCAGCATCTATAAAGTGCTCTGTGAAGATAAAAAAACTATCAGGTATGTTTGAAGAAATTATGGCTGGTGATGTACCTATTTATTTTAGAACTCAGATTCTTATCCACAAAAATCGAAGGAATATAATAATATTGGTTACGTTGTGTGTTGAATGTAACTGGTGTGTTATGCAGCATGTCTCTATTGGGTGTGTCGTAAAACAGTTTTAAACGAGGCACTAAATCTCTGTCATTCACGTTACCTGAATGTATTGATTGAAAACACGAAATCCACAACAAATATAATACTAATTACGTCACAAGATTTTGTTTGGAAGAATAGACCACGAGTCATTCGCGTGATCTAATCGTTGATCGTAATTACACATTCTTCCACAAATAAACTTTATGTTTCATAATTCCACTGCAATAATTGTTTGAATGAAAGACTAGATCATGTGTCATTACAAACATCTGAAAGTTGATCATAAATACGAATTTTTCCACAAATAAATATTATACTTATATATTACCCTATATTTTTACTCTATATAAGTACTTATATAACACTCTATATGTTTACTCTATATAAGTACTTATATATTACTCTATAAGTTTACTCTATATAAGTACTTATATATTTCTCTATGTTTTTTTTAAATAAAAGACTAGGTTATGTGCAATTCTCGTTATCTGAGCATTAATAGAAAATAGAAATTTTCCATCACAAATAAACCTTACGTATCTTTAATCTTTAATGAGTTGCTTTGTTCAAATCAACCAATCAATCAACAGACTATGAAAAATATTTACTTTGAATTAGAATGCAATTTTAACTTATGAAATATTTTGAATAAATTGATCAAAAAAAATTGATCAAACTTTTTTCATGCTTCTGTGAAATTATCTGTATATGGGATCATCTTGAGGCGAAAGTATGAAAGGATGTATAATTTCTTTGTGTCTAATTGGAACTGTAATTCAACTCTATTTACTTGTTTTTCGAACGATCTCTGTCTGACACACACCCTTTTTACCTGAACCACACCCGCTGATTAATTGCTTTGGGATTTCTGGGCAACTCGCTACAAGAGGCGCTCATCAATAACAGGCCTTCGATGAGCGTGGAGAAATAATTTCCTTTGGCTCTTCCCCGCTTACAATAAAAACTAATCAACATTCTACTCACTAATGATGCGTTAATTTCCAAAGCAGGCACTCCTGCAGAATAGAAACTTCCTGGCTGCTTCTAGAATTTTAGCAAGTTCAACATGAACTTTAAAATTATCCATCGCACTTTAGTTAGCATCGCAAATTACGCATCCTTTGTTTTGTAATTAAATTATGGATTTAATGGAAATCGACTTTGATGTTCTAGATGCATTTTTAATATCCGAGGAACAAAAACGCGACAATATTTATCAATATTTGTTTGAGGTAGTCAAAACGGTTTTACATTTTCCAGTAATAAATCAAGGATTATATCTGAGCTTGGAGACGGACGATTAACCTTAATTTTACTTAAGACTTGCCATTGAGGACTATAGAAAGCACTAATAGTAAAATGTAACAGAACCTAAGATGCTGCAGGTTCTTGAATTGTTAGGAGAGGGGATTGATTGCATATTAATATTGAAATGAGAAGCAACAGAAGGGCTATTGGCAATGGACTTTGTAATTTTGAGCCTAGATCTACTGACGAGGAGGACACATGAGCTGTTACCTCCCTTTCAAAACTTCTACCCCATCCCAATGAAAGTACTTTGGACCTCGACTAGATTTACTTTACATCAGCCTAGCAACTAGACGAGTGCTTAGTGGCATCAGGGCTTGAACCCACGACACAAAGAAATCGCGAAATATGTTTGTGTTGCTTCTAAGTGCAAAGTTAATAAAGACAATCAATCGCTCAATTATAACGTTTCGAAGTGGGAAGTTGATAAATCAATTAATGAATTAAAACCCATTAAGTTCTCGTAAGCTCATTCTCGAGGTGTTATCACGAATCCGTCCAATACTCATTGTTTCGAAAAGTGAAATTGCAGCCTATTAAAGGAAACTAGCGGCTAACCCAGACACATTGTGGAAGTCCGGTGAACGAGATACCTGCTCAAAAATCTTTGTAATCATTAGTTCAGTTTTAAAAAATGTATCTATTACTCTTTACAATCGTGTAGTGGCTGCGATACCATCTTGGTAGAGAGCTAGTGGTCGGGGTTGTTTTCGTGGAGTCGTGCGTTTGAGTCCTCATGCCACAAAAGACCAGATATTAAACGGAGCCATTGCGCCTTACATTTGTACAAATTCCAAGTCTTTACACTGCTATGGGGTGTAAGTTTGCAAAGAAATAATAGCCACCTTAGGGGACATCTTCTTTACATGACCGAGGATCAAAATCACGATGCCCATCGATAATAACTCCTCTTAAGCACAATGTTAATAAATAATCAATTAATGAATAACAATCGTGTAGCTCTAGATTAATGTATCCAGATTAATGCATTCCAAAAACGGGACACCATTGACGGGGGGAGGGTATTAATTAAAAAATTGGTACCTAAAAAAATACCTATCTTCGGCACCTAAATAAATTACTTACCTAAATCATCTGAATAGATTATTTGTTGACATAGTTTATTTAATTAGCAGTAGCACTAATTAAATAAATTATGTCAACAAATAATCTATTCAGATGATTTAAGTAAGTAATTTAGTTATGTATCGTATGAGAGACAGTTACAAAACTCAATATACGATGGCGTTACTTCGTGGACGACCAACAAACTCCTTACACCCTGACCCTTCTCCTCTCTAAAATCCTCCTCCATTTCCAATGTTTGTATAAGATGTAATTCCTTTGCAACAATGTTCCAAATAATGCTTGATTGCTAGCGAAACATATCGCTATAAGAATAAAATATGTTGAATGTGTACTAAGTGGATATGGAAGTGTACTCTTCATTGTACAGTTACAGAAGGTTTTTGTCAGTGCTAATGCCGAAAAATGCACTGTTCAGTAAGTCCAAACAATGGTGGTCGTATGCTAGCCAGTGATCAAGGAGAAATTTGATAAGTAGTTCCTGATGATAATTCTCAACAATCATTTTTATTATTAAATTTTAACATTACAAAATTTACAGAAGTAATATAAAGCTCATATCCTGGTGAAATTGTTACATAGAAGCCGAAAACCGTATATTCTCCCTTCCCATTCTCCCGCCGTTCCCTAGCTTGTCGTGCATTCTTTCTAAAAATCAGGACTTTCTTAAAACCCCGCAGGACGCTGGATAAAATGTTAAAAATCGGGAGTGTCCGGCTAAATGTGGGACGTCTGGTCACCTTACTTTAGAGTGCCAAAAATTCAAATTCCAATTAATTTTTTCCTTTCATTATTGGTTCAGAAGATTTTCTAATTATTCATAAAACAACCTTAAAAAAATATAAACTCATCAAGTCAGCAAACACTTCACCAAACTTACTTCACTGAATAAATGAAAGCTTTCGTCTTGTGAACTAATTTTCTATTTGATTCTTAAGAGGAGAAAAATTATTCTTTAAACTGTAGCAAAAACCTTTTAAATTTCTCATTTGCAACGAAAAGAAAAATAAAAGCGTCTGGATTAGAAACATTAAGTCTGTCACAGAACTTAGAAGTATATTAAGACTTAGAATATTTAATATCCTTTATTTTTATTTATTTTATACCAAACTGATGTTGCTATTGATCAGTGTCGCGAAACACTACCATTTTATATAATTAAAATATCTTCAGTTAAAAATTAACAAAGCAAATTTTAATTACATACACTGACGTCAAATGCTAATAATTTTTTTCATTGCTAATTCAAACAAAATAAACTAATTTCTTTGAAAATGGATATATATGTGATGAAAAATGCTTAACTCGAAACTGAGATGTGTTAAAAAAATTTCGTGTCAACCGATTTCATGTTAGGAAATACATGCAAAAAAGATTATATTTTTATATAGTTGAATCTCATTATAAGTTTTCATTTAATATTGAGGAACATCTTCTAATTGTTTTCATTTGGGAAATTATATCTTGATATGTGTATTCCATTAGCTTATAACTTTTAAAATAAAGAATTCTGAATAGCTATTTCTTATGTTTTTAAATTAGCACAATGAATATATTCTAATAATTTTAGAAAACTAAGAGTCTGCTATGAGTGTCAGCTGTCTATTATTCATAAATTAAAAGATTCCGAATCTTATGAACTGATATCTCAAGAAGTAGTTTTAGAGTGTTATTCAAAACTAAAAGCGTAAGAATCTGTCTTTGCCGCATCAACACATCAAAAGTAAGGAGTAAATTAAAACTGTGCTAAGGAGTTCACTGAAAAGTGGTTGTAAGTGATAGAGTGTTGGTGATAAGTGGTTATATAGATTTCATATAAGAGCGTTATATCAAGTTAGACGTTTACCTCTGACGCTATTCTTTTTCCCAATTAAATAAGAAAAATCTGACAGTAAAACTCTACAAGTCAATTAATATATACCTTAATATTTATACATATATTTTTGTATAGAAATTTTAATAATACAGAGTTTTTTGTAATGTTGTTTCTGAATAATTATTTTAAAGTTTTAGTTCATTTTACGAAGAAAGATATGTAGTATTAAAAATGAAATTTTTGCAAAAATATGAAAAAGGCAACAAAGATTATTCTTATTTTAAAATTCTGTAAAATAATGTAAGAAGAACATTTAATATTCACTTTTTAAGGCTTGGTGTCTACCAGTCATTTTTATTTTGAAAACGTAATGTTGATTCTATGGAATTTCTGTATTCACCCTCAATTCTAGATTATTTTAAAAATTTAAATATAAAAGAGTGCATTCAAAAGTACAAAAAAATGAAGGTAATTATCGAATTTCATTTCCTCTTCCAATTTTTAAAAATGTTTAAAATATTTTTAAAGACAAGAAAATCCGCAATCAAACACTTAAAATAAGCAAAAAAAAAAAAAAAAATTAAAAAAAAATGGAGGAAAACTGTAATTACATGCTAAACGTTTACCTCTTTCGGATGCAGTTTATTGCATTATAATAGATAAAGTGGTTTACATTTCCAGAAAATTGTAGAAATTCTATAAAATTAAAATTAACTGATCAAAATGACTTGGAGACTTAATTGATTGATTCCCCATTCATTAACTTGGCGTACGGAAGCAACGTAAGGGTTATTGGCGATTTACCTCGTAATTTAGAATCTCAATCAAGTGATAAGAACAACACCTGATCTAGTACCTCCCCTAAACACTTCCACACCACGTCATCGGGAGGACTTTGGACCTCAAATAGCGGTAAACGGGAGTCATAAGATTTAATAACGCCTGCGAAAATAACATATCGTTGTAACAAATAATTATGAAATTAAGAAACAGGAAATAAGCATTTTGTAGCAAGTAACAGAAGGTAATATTAGAAGAAACCTTGAAAAAAAATGTTATAAGTTAAAATTTATGTATTAAAAAAATCAAACGGAAATTTAAAAAAAAATAATAAAAAAACAGAATTTAATATTGCGCCTTTTTTTTATTGACCTCATAAATAGTCTCATTTTATTGAAAATGATATGGATATGAAAGACTCCATTGTGTTTTAAAATGAACAGTGAGAAATACAAATGAAATAAGGAATGAATGCAAAATAAATATGTTAAAGGAACTCCGAAAATGAAATGGTATATTTTTCTTTCTTTCACGAAACATTATGTTAATTGCTACTTTTTTTTCTTTTTTCCTCCACTAGTTTGTTCTTTTTTAGTTCTTTTCTTATTATTGCATTTCTTTGCACACTTTCTTAGGGCAACACCTAATTTTCTTTTTAAAGTTACGCCACAAGGGAAAAAAATGCAAAAGTTCGTCAATTAACCGATGGAATAGTGAAACTTCAAAGCATACATTTTTTTTTATATTTATGTTTAACATTATTAGGAAATGTTGACGTCAGAGAAGTTTTACCATCGAATGAAATAAAAATACAAAAAAAATATTTTCAACTTTGATATCTGAGGCAAAAAATGAATTCATAGAACAGAGATTTTTTTTATTTGTTTGTTAATGTATGTTTTCTGTTATACATTTTTTTCAACTTTTTATGTATATTTGCTTTTTTTTCTGTAACGATGCTTTATTACTTTTCGCAATCTTCTTCATAATTTTATAAAATTAAAGAATATATTAGCTTGTAATAGTCTCTATTATGTTACTATTTTCAGTCTACGTTTTGATTATAAGGTTATGAAATAACAAAGCGCTTCTGTATAATTTTAACAAGTTAGATTTAAAAGTAACATTAAAATATGTAATTTGGAAATAAAATTATTTTTTCTCTCAACTAAGAACAAATTAATCTTCTAAATTAGAATTTTTTCATTAGAAAGGGACATTTTGAAAACTATTATGGAATTAGTTTATAGTAGCTATATATTAGTATAATACTAGTATTTTATTTTTTAATTTTACCATAGTTTCTCAAAGTGAGTTCACTTCGTGATAAATTATTACTTTTAGAACAATTTTTCATTTTTCACGTTGATGTGTTGTGGATAACGAAATATAATGAAATAAATATTTAATTTTAATTTATAAAGAAATGTTTCTAAGTAAATTAATCAGCGTTTCCATGGTAACATTTAAACATTCTTTTAAAAAAGGAAATCTACATGGAATAAAACTTATTTATTCTGATGTGCTATATAGAATTTGCAATAATTTGTTTTTTAGAAACAGTCGAAAATAAGTTGTAAACAACATGTACAAAAATAATAATCAAGTCTATTTAAATTGCATAGTAATATTAGTTGTGTTAATATTTTATTGGAAGTTTTGGGCCTCTAAAAGATTTAAATGTTTATTGTATTTACGCCAGACGATGACAACCGGTTTTTTTCCCAGTTGAGGATCAAAATCAACCAAAATATGTGTATTAAGATGTTTCAGATACATTGTATTTTACTTTTCAAACAGTTTTTTCTGATGAATATTAAATTAAGTTTTATTGATAAAATAATAATAATACATTAGAAACTAAAACAAAATATAAAAAATTTATAAATCTAATTATTATAAAGAGAAGCATAACTAAATAAAATTTATTTTTCTCATCCATATCAATTACTTGATGCTAACCTTATGTCATCAATTTAGTTAGGTGTGGCTAATAGTTAATCAGTTAATCGTCTTACGCCGAATTCAGGCATCTCAGTTTTCGGTTGTTAGACTGTTACTGTTTTTATTTAAACTAAATTTTAAGTGTGAAACTATTTACTAACACTTATATGTTGAATAAAATGTGGAAAAATGGCAAAGCCAATTTTTTCAGAGTTGAAAATTTTGTAGGAATGGTGCCCAACACGATGATATAATAAAAATATCATATTATTCTTATATTTTCTAATTTTTCCACCAAGTCTTGAAATTATAAACATGACCATAGCTCTGGTTTGATTGGTTGGTTTTATTAGCATCGCACTAGGAACAAACGAGGGCTACGAACACCTGGTAATTTTGTGTCTAGGTCAATTGACTGGGACGAGACTTGAGCTTTCACCCCTTGTCCTAACTTCCATACCTCACCAATGAAAGGACTTTGAGTCTCAACATATCAGCCCCGGCTACACGGCTGGTCTTTAGTGGCATCCAGACTCGAATCAACGACGCGACGAGTGATTAATTATGACCACTAAGCTACCACAACCACTCCATATCGGTGAACGTTTAAAATCGATCACTTCTAAACTTAAAATATCAATTCGAAGTCCTTTGAAATACTGCATATATAAAATACTGTCTAATATTTCCTTAGGCAGTATTATAAAAGTAAACATTTCGTCTTGATTCCTAAAAGTTAGAAATTAACTGTCAAATTCGCTTTAAATGCTCAAAATCCAGCTTTCGGACAAATTCAGAATGCTCTTGTCGAAATTTTCTTTTTCTGAGTGTCATATTAATAAAGGAAAGAAACTAAATTCTTTCTTTTTTATATCTGTGTTTCAAGTAATAGTAATTTCAAAGAAAGTCTTTTCTTCTTATTTTGTTTTTAAACTCTGGGTTTATTATTTCTATACATGAGAGTGAAAAGATCGGCACAATGTTTACAGATGCTATCAATGAATTACAGATCGACGTTGCCAAACTTATTAATTTCTCGTTAAAATTGTTAAAATTTTATTTTTTTTAACAAGGCGAGCTTTAAAAAGTGTTTAAAAAGGGAGGTGGGATTTTTACTGGAAGCTTTGATGATGGTAAGTGTATAAAACAGGTAAAAAACGAAAGTTTTAAACATGAGTTATCTTTCGAACTTTACACTTTGCGTAGCATAATTTTTATACCTTAAATTTTAAGTAACATTCGCCTGTCTTGAAGATAGAGAGCAATGTTACGAACATGAGTTGATGCTTCGCTGCAACACTACTTTGAAGAAAAAGATGGATTTACAGAGATGTCACCAGTTAACAAAAGAGAGTTTGAGCAATGACTCCTTCAGATTGGCGACGGATTTGGCTGCCATTTGCCATCTTGCCGAGAAACTTAGTATCGATTAGTTTCAATCGATTAGTTTTTACTATTATAATTAAATTATCGTATTGTTATCAAAAACAATCGTAATTTGAAACTTTCAGCTCAATTGAGAACCTTAAAATATAAGGGAAAAGATTTTAAAGTATTCAACAAGGCATAGTTACTATGTGAGGAGAAGAAAACCCATTAAAAATAAAAATATATGTTCAGAACTGCAACTTTGTAATCAAATAAAAATTTCTCTGCAAATTTTAAATTTATTTTTTATGTATTCTTCCAATATTCATTTCATATTTGTGTTTTATTATTTATTTTTGTATAACTTGCTCTATTTTTAGAGCTCAAGTGAATCATTTGAAATTATTAAACGGGTTATTCGGTAACCAGCATTCATAGGTTGCCTAAGCCAGCTCTAAGCATTTCGTCATGAACTGCTTCATTAATTGATTTTCATAGAGAAATTGAAAAATATCTTAATTCACCATTTATATATTTTAATAGATTGGATATTAATGACTTATTTTATTGAACATTGATTCCACATTTTCTTAAAATCTGAACCAAAGGCAGAATGTATTGATGCAACTCTTCTAAACGATCTATTGCCTTTTAAATGAGTTTTCTTTAACTAACATTGTATGTCTGGGTCAAAACTTTATAAGCTTTTTTCTCACATTTTAAAGTGCCCAATCGAGCTGAAATTTCCTATGTACAATTATTTTGGAAGGCAATACGGTAATTTATTTATAATTAATGAAAATTAAATGAGTAAAAGTAATTATTTAAAGAATTTAATTTTGCGCCATGTTTCTCGCCAAGTCGCCAAATTGTCTCTTAATCCGATGGTTAATTGAGCTAAAAAATTTACAGTATTTTTTTTAGTTGATAAATTTAATAAATATCAAATAATAAAAAAAATTATTAAAACTGATTATTGAATTAATTCAATTTGACTCAAAATTCTATTTTGCTTTTAAAATTTAAGATATAAAAATTGTGACGCAAAGAGTGAAAAATGAACGAGAAACCATGTTCAAAAACTTATTTTTTACATGTGTTATTATTAATTATTTTCACTACGTATGTGCAAAACTGTTCCCTATATATGTTTATGCTACCTTTATATAAAAATATATTCTTTTTCTGTTTTTCAAATATTTTGTTCAAATTCATAATTATTTAAAAAATTTTAAAAATACTTCATTACTAAGTTTTTTTTTCAATATTATTTAAAATCGTTCTCTTTAATTTTCTTAGATTTCGCTGTTATATAGCTTTCTAATTAAAATAACAGAAATTTTCGTCATTGCTAATATATTCAAAACATTTTCTTGGATTTTTGTTTTTCATTTTAATTTTGAAAGTATTATATTTACCTGGAGGTGTAGTAGAATTTTGGAATAATCGATTATAAAATTTATCTCAGACAACATCTAAGTTGGGTTCCAAAATTTAATTACTTGATTGATGGAAAAATATTTTTTTCTGTTAAGAAACTACTTACAGGTCAAGCTGTGAAACTTAATTTAACTTCACTTCTACATGTAATAAGATTGTTAAATTTTGAATACCTAAGCCATTAAAATATATTATTCCTTATTCAAAAGCTTTTATTTAATTCGGTATTATTTCATGGTTTTTTTCCCTTCTAATAATTTAAAGAAAATTAATAAAAAAAAAGCATTGATTTTCAATTTTAATTAAATTTCATACTATTTTGTACATTTTATTTATAACAAAAAAGAGTTATGAAAATTATTATATGCATAAGTAACATGAATATTGTTATTGGTTATTTGTTTTTCAAATTTACGAGATGTCAACCCAATTAATAATCATGCTCTGTCGGGATAAATTATAACTTTATTTTAAAGCATTATCTTGAAAATACAAATTATTTCATTTTAAGAGTAGCTAGTAAATATACACATACATGAATACACGAAATAACCAATTCATTGTTCTCAGAACTTTTGAACAGAGAAATACATAATCATAATGTCGCATGAAAGATGCATATACTCTAAATACAGTACACATTCATGTATTGTCTGTTATAATATATATTCTCTCATTTTTCTGGAATCTTATCATTTGTTTCGGGGCATCTAGATTTGTCATTAAATTTTGCAACTTGGCAATATTGAGCATCCACATTTGTTACCAAGTCTGCCACTAAGATTCCTATTCTTCTATCCGTTCCTTTTTCGGTAAAGTTGAAATAGATGAAACTGATTGCAACTAGATATATAAAAAACATTACATGTATTAAAAATAATTAGCTAACAATGATTAACATTAGTATTATTATTTCTATTTCAAAACGCTTTTAATTAGGTGTTACGATCAGCTCCCAAATTAAATAAAATAAATCCTTAGTTACTCTTAACATCATTTATAATTGTTACTTAAGGTTTTACGAAAATAAAATAAATCATCATTTTAAAAAATAAATCACTTAAAACACTCTTCCCACATAGCACAAAAAATTAAGCCATCCTATCTATAAAAAAATAAGAAAATAGCCTTTCCTTCTCGTAGAATGGATGAGATCTCACTCAATGAAGAAGAATCAAATAAAATGTGTTCCATAAATTACACTTATCCCCTTCTCGACCCCTTTGGAAAAGCTCGTTTATGTTCCGCAAAGAACAAATTTGGGTGGCTAGGTTTTTATAGATGTTGTTAGACACATCTGTAATCAAAAGGCATAAATAAGATTTAAGGGTTGTAAAAAGAACAAAGGAAATAGTTACAACAAAAGTACCCGATAAGATTAGAATTCCGCACCTCTGAAACTCTCCTAAATCATAATTATATGTGTAAACAATCATAACAAACGTATTTTAATTCTTGTTACATGAAGATATTTTTGCAAGAGAATAATCGCTATTGTTCTCTCATTGCTGTTTTTCATATTTAATTTCATTTTCGTGTAATTACAAGTTAAATCTCGCTGCAAATACGGATGTGTCAGCTGGGTTGTTCAACTACAAAAATAGGGAGAGACGGAGAAATTAAGGATGGATGTTATTTGAGTTTTTTTTGAGTGAAAAGAAACTTCAATGATTACATTAAAAGTTTCTTAACATAACTTCCCACTGAGAAATCGGTGAGGAAATTATATTAAATGAGTGAAATACAGATGTTTCATTTCCATTCACATTTTTATGCTTTGATTTGCTGTCAGTGTGTGATGTCATCCTATTCCTCAACTCCTCTGTCGTCTTAAAGGTAATAGTAGGACCTGGATTTCAAATAAAGTTCAAACACATAACAATTAAACTACTAATTGCATCGAAAATATCGGCATTTACTCAAATTTGGGAGATCTCCACAGTTATACCTTCTTCTCTGCAATTACTAACAAGTTCTATAATCTGTCAAGGAATTCGCTTACCAAAATAGGATGGGAGTACCTCCTGCAATTTCTCCGAGAGCATTTCACCTGATTCCCGAAACACTCCAGAATATTTCCGAACAAATCACACAAATACTCTTCTCATGATTCTCTGTCACATTTAAACAACTTGATTATATGTATTCAATCCATTTCATGAGTTTACTTAATTTGCATCATGGCTCAGTTTGATTGAGAAGAAGTTGGAACTTAAATGTAAAATCAAAAAGAAGCCCCAGATGTTAATTGGAGGGAAGTAAATCTGAAACAGCCCATGTTACAAGTGCTCTATCTATGATTAAATTTTAAAAAGAACAGTTATTGAAACATTGATTCAGTCGTAGCAAATAAATCATCAATACTGTAAATTCAGCAGTATTACTTGATATTGATCATGCTTTTGATTTGTTTTTACAAATTCTCATGAAATGAAGTTAATTTAATTTAGATTAATAAATCTTATATGGGAATTAGATCCCCTAAATGATTTTCTTAATTAATATTTTTAGTTTTACATAGATAGGAAGTTATTCCTTTAGAAACAAAATTGATTTCAGGCATTTCTTTTCAAAGGCCTGCAATACTTACTTTGATACACGCGTTACTTCATATTCAAATTTTTTTCTGATGAGAAATTGAAAAAATAAAGATCATTGTTCATAATAAGGGATTTAGAAGCATTTCCAATCTAACATGCCTCAAAGTTTCCCGTAACACAATGTGGAAGTCAGAAGAATGGCGTATTAACTCAGTTCTCATTTTATATTAGAGTTTGAAAGTAAATGTTTAGTCCTCAACAACTTATTTTGTATATTGATGCGGAATTCTATCTTTTAGATTAAGTATTGTCTTTTTTTTAGAAATTATAAATGAATTGCAATTAAATGACAAAGAAATCAAATGATCACATTGTAGGGTGAGAGAAAGGTCTGATCCAGAATTGTGAACTAAATTATAAAACAATATTTTAAGAATATTACAAAAACTTATTTAATGCGATTATTAGTTTACTAAATGTAGTTAATTGTAGTTACGGCTTTCATTTTTTTACAGACCTTTTCAGAAGAGAGACATAATGGAGTACTGCTTTTACGAATAATGGCTTATTTTCATTCTTGGTGCTGTAAAGTTAACTTTTTTCAAAGAGCATATGTTGCATTTGTATAAATGTGTGTATGTTGTGTGTATGTCCATGATAAGTGTTCCTGAAGAAAATGTGCATATTTTGACCAGGAACCCCATTTATATGAGTAGCTGGGAGGAGTGAAGGTTTCCCAGAAAGAGAAATTAAACGTCTTTTCCTCCTGTATTAACCGGTGACATTTCTGAGGATTTTGTCTGCAATGATGTCTGAGGGTCTGCAATGATCTTCATTGTTGAATTCATAGAGGTTAACAGAGATCATTCATAATTAACAACCATTGCTCGATGATCGTGGAGCTCTGCGTTTTAATGTTTTCAATTTAAAAAAAAAAGTAAATTTAACAAAATCTATATCTTTTCTGGTTTTATTTAAATGATAATTTAATCAATATATTACTCTCAAAATTTGTATTTTTTCAAATAAATATATCCATGAATATTTTTTCGTTACAATTTTAATAAAAAGAGCTAAATTATTTAAATAAAAATATTGCGCAATCCAGCCGTTACGTAATATGTAACAAAACATCTTTAATAACCTAAACTGTTGTTGAAATTGGGGTAATTTGAGAGATTTTAAATAAGGAGAGCAAAATCTATTTTACAAATTATCTTTTTTATTCTATACTTATTTATTTCATATTTATTTACAATATATTTGTAACTGATTTTGAAAATAATATTGCAAAAAAAAATTTAAAATGCATATTTAGATTTAAATTTAGAATCTTCAATTCTAATTTAATTTTAAATCCTTACATCATTGTCTTTATTTAGAATTGTATTTTAAATTTTTACTTCACAATGTCTTTTTTTGCATGTCATGAAATTTAGAAAAAACAGTTCCAATATAACATTTACTCCTTTTTAAACAGAAAATGAAACCAAATCTTCTTTAAAATTAATTATTAGATAATAAATAAATTTTAGTCTAACGATGAAAATAAAATGAAATTTAAATTCTATGAGACAGAAGACTTTATCTCTCTAATATACAAATAAATATGGTACATGAATTTTCCTTCTAAATATTTTTCTAAATTTCTTTAAAATATTCCTCAGGTAATTGCTATAAAGTAGAATACTCTTGAAATTTTATAGAAGTAATCTAGTCTTCTAATACATTAAAAACAATTCAGTTCAGAATTTTTTCCGAATAAAGTTGGACAAAAAAAAAATTTGCGAAAAGAAACATTTTCTTAACATAACATAGAGAATGATACAGTGAAATTTTCGTTCTAAATATATCTAAATTTCATTGCAGGAGTAAAACGTTTTTATCTCTTCTCATGAAACAACGATAAACGTACGCAAAGTGTCAAAAAGCATCATTAGCCTCACCCAAACCTAATGTAATGTAAAGCAGGGAGAATTTGTCCATAGAAAAAAGATAACAGTAAAGAAACGCAGAACAGATTTTAGGACGTTTTATTTTTCCACAAGAAACTAGTTACGGTCAAGATATCTTTTAAGGATTATTCCTCTCAAGATAACAAATTTCTAGCTGAAGAGTTTCCCTTTTTTATGTCAGGTATTTATTTCTGCCGCAACAAAATGAGCAATAAAGCAAAAATTCTTCTTCGGGCGATGTTGGAACTCGGCCAACCTATTCTGTCGTCCCTCTAGCATTATTACTGGGTGGCATTTCTTATGGAAAACTACAGAAGTGAGTCCTCAACTTAAAAGGAACAAAAGTAATTGCAAAAATGCCGCTATTAATCCGTGAATAAATACTTTTTTGTAGTACTAAGTGGGCATATTGTTAAAATAATTTGTTTTTTGTATAAGCTAATGGACAAAATTTCTTTGTTTAAAATGGATAGGAATGCGCATTCATAAACGGAAGTATTGAAGAAAGAAATTTAAAGCCACTTAATCGTATATTTTAATTAAAATTGAATGATAAATACAATTTTACAATGAATAAATTAATTTGTAAGTACTTAATAAAAAATTCTTTTTTTATAATGCAAATATTTATAATTTTCGTTTATCTGTTTCATAGGCAAATATTTTGTTTCACACTCATACAGTAAGAATCTATAACATTCAATAGTGCTATTTTCCATCCTTAAATAGTGGGCATGATAAATTAATTTATTCTAAATTTTACTAATAGCATAGTAATTTTATTTCCTTATATAAAATATTAGGAAAGGAATATCTCAAAAAGCATAAAGGTATTCGTAAACTTTAGTAATCTTTACTTCAGGTTTTTTGGTAACAATTTTTTTACACTATTAGGCCTCAGTGTAGTAAATTACTAAAAGAATATGAGGATGATAACCTACAAAAATATCCTAAAGATTTTGAATAAAAGAATCGATTGTTTGTTTCATTAACGTAGCACTTAAATGCAACACAAGAGCTACTGGTGGCTGACCTTGTAATATTGAATATCGGTCTAGTGACTAGGGTGATACTTGAGCTAGGTCCTCCAAACTTCTCCACCATAACAACGAGAGTACTTGAAGTCTCGACAAATTTAACGTAATTCAGCCCACATCATAAGTTTCTAATGGTGTCAGAACTAGAACTCACGACTCAAGGGAAACAGTACGACCATGAGTTCGCGACCAGGACCACTAGGCTACTTCGGAATGCACATTAAAGAGAAATATAGTAATGTAGCGAATAGGTGTGAGATAGAATTTATAAAACTATTGAGAATGTAATAACGTTAGTGGTAGAAGAGATTAATAAAAAGGTTATCAACAAAGCAGTAACATTCTTGTCTAAGACGATAAATGAAAGAGGTTCAGGATTTAAAGTCAGTGAGCATCTGAATAGTGTGAGTCGGCCCTCCTTGCAAGAACTACTACTGACACGGAACTGATTACCCAGCAATAATTATTACTCATAATGTTATTATTTAGATTTTGATGTGTCGAGGTATTTTATTTACATATATAAAAAATTAGATTTTGAATGTTGAATATTCAAAGTTCCAAATAAAACAATTTAGCTACGTCTACTGTTGAATTTCTATTTCGTTTGAGTGGCTGCGGTAGCCTAATGGTAAAGGTCTCGAAGTCACGGTTGGCGCTTTTTTCCTGGAGTTCGGGGTTCGAATCCTGATGCCACTACGACACAACGTGTAGTGAAATTGATGCTCGTTAAATTTGTCAAAGATCCACAATCTTCCATTGGTGTGGTGTGCAAGTTTGGTGAGAAAGTTGCTATGTTATTTGACCTAGGCTCATAATTTAGATTTCTCAACAATAGTCCTCGCGTTTCTTTTAGAGGTAATGTTAAGAAACAATCAATCAATCCAGTAAAAATGGTATCGGCAATAATTTTGGTGAACATGGTAGCGTAGGGGGCAAGACCGCGTACTCGCTACCGGCGTTGTTCGGTAAATCTGGGTTCGAATCCTTATACCACTTAAGACCCACAGTATTGTGTAACTGATACACATTAAATCTGTCAAGGCTCCAAGTCCATCCGCCGGCTTCACGTGATGTGAAAGATTGGAGAGGAATAAGCTAGCTCACGTTACGAGTTCCTTCGCCAATAGTTCTCGTGTTGTTTCTAAGTGCGATGTTGATGAAACAATTCGATTAATCAAGTTTTATTCGTTTGAATGTTAATTATATTCTGTTTAAATATTGACTGGTGATGGAACGACTGAGCGAATAAAATAATTCCGCTGTGTTACAAACTATTTATATAAAGTTTAGCAGTGTGTACCATGCATACATTAAAAGGTGAACCCCCTCCCGCAAATCTTGAACCGTGTTTATTTTACAAAGTCTGATGATTCTAAGTTATATAGCTTTGTCTGAAAGGAACAGGGGATGATTATTATTCTCAATGAGTAAACAAGTAGTTAAGTATTCGAAGAAAGTGTTCTCTTCCGCTCTATGAAGTTCCTGAGTTTCTTCAAAGTCATTTTCACGCTCTTAGAGTGCAAAGTCAATACGTGCCACTATTAACCAAGACGCTCAGGGAAGATTGGAGCATATAAATAAATAAAATCCCCATTTTCTCTCGGAAGATTCCAGATTAATTTTTAAAATTACTTTCCGTAAATTGAGAGAGTGAATTGAAAATACTTTGTTTTCAATAAGTGTAATGCACTTTTTTTTTTGTTTAATGGAGATTCATTATTTGTATTGATGAGAATAGCGGAATAACATTTGGACTTCATTAACTTCTTGTAGCACTGCTTTATGGTAACAAAACCCTGATTTAAGATTAAACGAGAGTTACATTATTAATATAAATTCTTTATCTATATGATTCTTCTGCATTACATGGACACTATTTAATAATTATGTTTAATTATTACAGAAATCACCTAAATTAGAAATTTTTCATAGTTCTTAAAATGTGAAAAACAAAAATGTTTGAACGTACAGCTAACCCCATGAACATTGATATCGAGAAAATATTCTTTTATAAAAAAACCCTCTAAACTGGAACTGTTCACTTTCAGAGAAACGGTTCAAATTCATGTCCAATCCAAACATTCAAATCCAAAAAAGATATGTAAAATACATTAAAATGATTGACTGTCTTAGACCCGAACATTCAAAGGATTAGTCATAAAGCCGAAACATTTAGAATAATTATAAGAATTAAAAAGAACATACACGTTTCCATGGTGTAAGAAGTTAACATAATAGTAATTAAATAAGATTGAATATAATATGGATAAATTATTTAAATCAATATAAATTACGATTACATATTTTTTAAATAAAGCTACATTAGTTTAAGGTAATGAGACGTTAAATTCTTTAATTATTCATTTTTTTCTGTTTTATATACTGTGAAAAAAGAGAGTGCTTCGAGAAATCTGTAGATGTTAGCTTATGAAAATTTTAAACAGAATGTTCTAAAATTGAGTTTCTAATTTTGGAATTGAGTTTTTTTCTAAAAATGTAATTTTTTTAGGATATTCTGCTACACTTTCCCGAAAATCTACTTTATCCATTGTGGTGATATTTTGCACATTAAGAAATGAATTTATATGCTATGCAGTTAATCTTATTTGTTTAGATAAACATTCACAAATCTAAAGGTGAACGCGGTAACCTAGTGGTCGTTATCGCGGAATTCGCAGACAGCATTACTTTTGTTAAGTAGTGGGTTCAAACTCTAATGTCACGAATGACCCGCCTTGTAATGGGGCTGACGCACATCAAATCTGGTCGAGGTCCTAAAACTTCCCGTGGTGATGTGCAGAAGTTTGAATAGGGGAGTGCCAGCTCAGATGTCTTTCTCATCACTTGCTTTCTTTGTCATATATAACACATGGATCAATAAGTTCCGAGACTAACCCAGAGATGGCGCTCGTAGTAAACCAGTAACCAGGTCTTTCTAGAGTACTAACCTTTGCTTGAAACAAAATTTTAAGTCGATCGGACCAGAAACAGCTGAGTTATCGAGGTTGGAGTAAAGTCGTTTTGTAATTTGTTTAAAAAATGGAAAAAAACGAGTTTCGTGTTCTGATAAAACATTGTTTTTTAATGGGTAAAAACACAGTGCAAGCGAAACAATGGATTGAAAAATGTTACCCGGACTCTTGTCCATCAAAAGCAACGATTTGTCGGTGGTTTGCCGAGTTTAAACGTGGTCGTA